>JAVJIF010014340.1:7500-117106 GCA_038442645.1 Agave tequilana | reverse complement strand
TGGGTATTTCATTGGTTATCCAGATAAGTCTAAGGGATACAAATTTTATTGCCCTAACCATAGTACAAGAATAGTTGAAACTGGTAATGCCAGATTCCTGGAGAATGGTGAATTTAGTGGGAGTGATGAACCAAGAAAGGTAGATCTTGAAGTAGTAAGGGTAAATATCCCATTACCTTTCCTTCAAGAGAAATTATTGTCCCTCAGCTTGATCATCAAGTTGAGATACCAGAACAACATATTGATATTGGTTCACCACTCCATGAGGATATCGCCATTGAAAATATTGTAGAACCACCACAACGGCAGCTTTGAGAGATCTCAAAGGAAAGAAGATCTGCCATTTCAGATGATTATGTGGTGTATCTACAGGAATCTGATATGATATTGGGATAAATAAAGATCCAGTTTCATTTTCACAAGTCATAGAATGCAATGATTCTAGTAAATGGATTGATGCTATGAATGATGAGTTAAAATCTATGGACCAAAACCAAGTCTGGGATCTCGTTGAATTGCCTGATAACTGTAAGAAAGTCGGTGTAAATGGGTCTTTAAGACCAAGCGCGACTCTAAGGCAATATCGAACGATATAAGGCCAGACTTGTGGCTAAAGGTTTCACTCAGAAGGAAGGCATTGATTATAGAGAAACCTTCTCTCCAGTATCAAAGAAGGACTCTCTTAGAATCATTATGGCACTTGTAGCTTATTATGATTTGGAGTTACATCAAATGGATGTGAAAACTGCTTTTCTGAATGGAGATTTGGATGAGGTAATTTACATGGAGCAACCTGAAGGGTTCGCAAATGAAGGTAAAGAACACTTGGCTGCAAATTAAAGAAATCCATATACGGACTAAACAAGCTTCTAGGCAATGGATATAAAGTTTAATGATACCATTACATCTTTTGGATTTACAGAAAACACTGTTGATCAGTGTATATATCTAAAGATCAGTGGGAGCAAGTTTTATTTTTGGTTCTGTATGTGGATGATATCTTGTTAGCCAGTAGTGATATGGTCTGCTGTATGAAACTAAAAGCTATCTTACCAAGAACTTTCAGATGGTTGATATGGGTGAGGCAGCTTATGTCATTGGCATAGAGATCTTCAGGGATAGATCTCGAGGATTGCTAGGACTGTCTCAGAAAGGTTATATCAACCGAGTCTTGGAAAGATTTCATATGGAAATGTGTTCAGTCAGTCCTGCACCCATTCAGAGGGTGACAAATTAAGTGGGAGTCAGTGTCCCAGAAATGACTTAGAAAAGGGTCAAATGCAGAAAGTTCCGTATGCATCAGCTGTGGGAGCTTGATGTATGCAAGCACTTGTACCAGGCCAGATATCAGTTTTGCAGTTTGGATGTTGGGAAGATACCAAAGCAATCCAGGAATGGAGCACTGGAAGTTAGCTAAGAAGGTTTATGCGGTATCTTCAAGGGACGAAGGACCATATGCTCACATACAGGAGATCAGATCAGTTGGAGGTGATCGGCTATTCGGACTCAGATTTTGGTGGTTGCCCAGATAGCAGGAAGTCTACCTCAGGATTTATTTTCTTGCTAGCAGATGGGGCAATCTCGTGGAAGAGTGTAAAGCAGTCTATCATTGCTTCATCCACGATGGAGGCTGAGTTCATAGCTTGTTTTGAGGCCACAAATCATGCATTATGGTTAAGGAATTTTATCTCAGCACTTGGTGTAGTTGACTCTATTGCCAGGCCGCTGAAGATATATTGTGACAATACAGCAGCCGTTTTCTTCTCTAAGAATGGTAAGTACTCTAATGGTTCTAGACAACATAGACTGAAGTACTTGGTGGTTAGAGAAAGAGTTGAGAAACAGAAAGTGTCAATTGAAAGTATAAGTACCACTTTAATGGTTGCTGATCCAATGACAAAAGGATTGCCTCCAAAGACATTTAAGGAACATGTTGTTAGAATGGGTCTTTTGGACAATCTGTAAAGTATATTTTGGTACTCATGTAATTGACATTATTGCGCAATAAAAGGTTGTTTCTGTGTTTCCTGTTATCCAATTATGTGTGCACATATTATGTATGGATGTTTGTTAAACAGGAAAGTCTTAACAAGACAATTACAAGGGTCATTATGGTTATGGACTCAATTAGTGAGGGTTATCAATGTTGTGATACATAGAAGGAGTATGACGTGGATGTTGTATAACCGCTATGACTCGCATTGGTGGTCCAAGCTAATTGCAGTATTACAGTATTTCATATTTGGGCTTATCAGTTGTTGTTTTTAAAATTCGTGATCACGTGTCAAGATTTTTCAGTATGGAATCCAATGGAGTCAAAATGTTTTGAAAATGAGTCTTTTCTTTTATTTGTTTTCTAAAGTTTTAACCTAATCGGTTAATGGTCCAAGTGGGAGAATGTTAATCTCACATTAAGGTGGCCCATAACCTTGGTTATTAACATTGGATTCCTAATTAAAGTTAACTGATATAATAGATGCCCATATTAAAGTCACATTTATATAGTTTATATAATCTCTTGAGATATAAGGGTACCATGATGGATGGTATTATTTCAAGGGTTTATTTGCAAATGTGCGACCCACTTTTCTCCTCCTGCAAAGAAATACAAAACTATCGCTCATAATTTTAGTGAACCCATCAGTAAAAGTAAAACAGAAAGTTTGTGCAAGGAAAGGAGATAGAGAAAAGAGGTTATTTGCATTAGGGTTTGCAGGATCAAAAGGAAGGAATCTAGGTCTTCTTCAACCTTCATCTAATCTTCTCCAATGGCTTCAGGTATGGGATTTAATGTATATGTATTTTAATGACGTATTCAATTCTTGAGATGATATTGATTCTTGATTTATGGCTGTTAATCCGCATAATAGTTGCTTTTATTTCTTACAGCAGCCGCCTTGACTCATTGTGCCATGATTTTTTGAGTGTTTTGGAAAGAAACAAACAGTATAATAAAATAATAATAATAGACTAGGAGAGAGAGAGCATGGGACTGACTGGGCCTCTGAATATAATAGTAGAGCTGAACAACATATTAATGGAGGTGTAGGTGATGAGTTTCGGGTTTCGAGTTCGGTTCATGTGTGTGAGTCACACATACATGCAATAAGAAGACCAATCACGCATTGACACGTGAATTGATCCTCTTATAATCACATGAACGAACTCAATAGAAACCTTTTGAAGGCAACACATGAGTCGAGGCCTGATAATAATCATGCAGTAAAACAATATAAAAGAAGGAAAAAAAAAAAAGAAAAAGAAAGGAAAGTCGGAAAGCTGCTCACTGCCGTTAAATTAACCACCACGCAGCCTGGCTGATCCTGCTAAATTAGAAATGGTCATCTGCCTCTACGAATGCTATTGCACGCATTTACTTACAGTAAAAGTGCATGTCGTGTATACATGCAGATGATGATGATGATAATAGTTGTAGTGGAGCTTCCCCTACTTTCTTCCTGAAAGAAGAAACACAGAGAGTTTGCAAACAAAACTAGACATTTTTAATCCAAATAAAGCTCGAGGGCAAAGCACTTGTGAATATGGTGTTATAAAATAAAAGACTAAATGGGTAGCTAGCTTTCCGAAAAGTAGATAATGAAACTACAAACATCAAGGTAAATAAACTGAAGGAAAAGCTCATATAACTTCAGCGTGCAAATTAATGCAGAGCAGCATGCTTCGAAACGTGCATGCAGCAAACATGACGCTCAAATACATTAGAAGAAAGATTACCATGAGTGAGTAGTCACAAGAACAAGACAAACAGTACAAAGAGCTCATCATAAGCAACAGGGGTAATATCCTGAAGCCTCCTACTGGATCTGAGCAATAAATATTGTTACAATTACCAGCCACACAACTGAAAACCATACAAACGTTCTGATTCGCTATATATGAGCAGCCTCCCATGGTACATATTTTGAAGATAATTAATGTAGCACTACAAATCAAAACATGATGGTTATGAATGCAAGTTTAAGCAGCAGTACGTTTCCCAGTTAATCCAAGGTCACAAAGGTAAGGAGTAGTACTGGGTTGAATGAATGAATGAATGCCACAAGAAATTAAAACAAATTAATGGTAGGGCGATACGAAACGAGGTTTGACACTTCCGTCCGATTTCCAAGAGCAGGGCTGTCAAAAGTCAGTGGGGGCCGGCCACATGAAGCTATCAATGTCACAGTGGATTCACCATATTTATGTGCCTGCAGCCTGTCTTATTATTTCCCACATCACAAAAAGAAGAAAATATCAGCAACACCTTAAAGTTTAGACGGTCACCTCTTATACCATTAAATATTCTATGAAAAACAAAAAATAATTCATTGACAATGTAACAACCTACAAAGCCAACAAAATACACGTGGATTGAAAAATTAGGAAACATGTTTCAAGTATCTGACATGCAAAATACCAATACGGAAAAACTTGTACTTTGAAAACGTGTGTTTTTTTGGGTGTGTGTGTGTGTGTGACTTCTTGAGCATCAAATGTATATTCTACACTTTAAATAAACTATTTTCTTATAAGGCTCGATACGACTACAAGAGTCTTCAAGTGGGCTTCTCCAATAGCGACGTCAAGAGCGTTTGAGCTTTAATCCCTTCTTGAAGAATCTTGAGTCTTCATATAAGTTTCTTTTGAGGAAGAAAACTTCTTGAATCTTCTTGAATCCTGAAACACATTATAAGAGTTTCAATGCACGTGTTAACGTCAGATTGGTCTTCTTATTGTATATGTATGTGGCTCACACACATAAACCGAACCCCAGACAGAAGAAGTAGATGCTTGTAGAGAAGGTGCGGGCATAATTCCAACGCGGGAATACTCCCACTCTCCTTCTCCCGTTAGATAGATCTAGGATATTTTAAGAGTAACGATGCGCTCAAGAGAAATGGAAATGTATTACTTTTCCCATTTCTTTCAAAACTAACGCAGTCTTCCACGTAATAACAAACTGACATCCGGATATATACAAATAGATAAAGGAACTTGAACATTTTTCTCACAACCAATTTCTAATATTTATCACTTAGTTGGGTTTCAGGCGTAAGAGAAGTAAAATATCAGTTACACACAAACAATCCCGGACCCGGCACTAGGTTTGGACTGCTTGTTATTTCAAAAAGAAAAAAATAAAAAATAAAAAAAGGTTAAAAGTAAAGACTTTAAATGAATCTACTAACAAGTCAGGATGATAGAGTGGTCTAAGGCACCAGATTCAAGTTCTTGTCCCTGTTTACATTTGTCTAATTCCTGCCTCTTGCATTCTTTGACATAAGAAGGTCTAAAAAAAAAAAAGAAAAGAAGTAATGCTGAACATACTCACAAGAAAAAAAAAGAAGGGGAGAGACGCATAATTTCCTCCCCTATTATCAGACCTCAATTCTGTCTATCATAACTAAAAGAGTTATGCAGTGGCACTACACCTTTCCATGTTAAAATGATGAAGGGACAATCCCGGTTATATTAAAGCATGCCCATATCAATCAGTAAACAACCAAGATGTTAATCACAATTGCAAAATTCAATCAATAATTATCAATTTGAAATAACATGAAAAGACAAGGTAACGCATATTTACAGTGTAAAGGGTTACACTTCAATTTGCTGCCATTTGGCTGAACCATCCACATTCAGTTTCAATTAAGCTGCTTGTTGTGACAGAAATGAGAGGAAAAGATGTAAGTGAGAAATAAAGATGCGCAATGTGAAAATGCAGTGTAAAATTAAAATTTATGTAATTCTCATTTCTGTTATTTTGTCTTTTCTTTTAAAATCTTTAAAAACAATTTGATTCTTTCTTTGAAAGCCCTTATAAGTTGAAAAAAAATGCTTTTTGACTTTTATTATTATTTTTTCCGAATGTAATGCAAAAGTTAAAGTGTTTGGTTAGCAATGTGGAAACGAAAGTAAAATGTTGACAACAAAAATAATATTAAATTAAATATTAATTCTGAAATAATATTTTTAGACTGTAATTGAATTGTAAATGAGATTTATATGACATCAAAACTATTTTAAGTTACAACTTATTACAAGTGAGATTTACGTGATCACAAAATTAACAGTAGCACACTGGAAGTGAGAAAATGGAAGTGCAAAAAGAAGATGTAAGAGAGAATTCCCATTTCCATTTCCGATTCAAACAAACAAGAGAAGTGAGAAATGATATTTCCCACTCCTCATTTTCCTCCCACTTCCATGAATCCAAACGCCCAAGATGAGTTGATACAGAGAGTTCAGTTCCGGGAGATATTATATAAGATTTAAGGATCAGGGTTCCCGGGCACAGTCTCCTCATCGTTGCTGTACTCATCTTCACTCAGCTCTTCATCACTTGATTTATCTTCTGTAGTACCAACATCTCCTGGTTTTGCATATCTCTCGCAATATTCTGGAATACCAGGGAAATTTAACAGTACTCCAAGAAAAATGTTAACAATATTGATTCTGAGGACCTACAGTATTATGATCATCTCATCATCAAATAGCACAATTTAGCAAAGACAGAGAGATGGAATTCACTCATAAAAGGATATGAAACTCGAGTATATTGTTCAAAGCACTGTGTTATGATCCTTTGCATTGGCTGAACTTGATTTGACCAAAAAAAAAAAATTTAGAAAAGTTGTGAGGATTCTTGCTTCCTGAGATTTGCCATAAAAAATAGAACTAGATTTAAGGCGCGTGATTAAGCACTTGGAGAGAAGCTTTAGTAGGACAGTTGTACAGGCATTACAAGGCTGAAAATGTAAGCAGAGTCAAAGAAAGGATACCTCAGTCCGTTGTGATAATATCATTGGGATGAATGGAATGTGCACAAGGCATATTCAGAGTGGTGTATGTGCCAATATTGTAATTTTAACTTATAGAGGGTTGCCAGACATTGTATCCTATTTTAAAGAAAATATTGCAAACTTGTATATTTCAAGTGCTGTAAATGTAAATTTTTAAGTGTAGTGAGCCTAGTGGTGGATATGTAAAATAACAATAAACGTACAGAAACAGCAACACTGAATACTGCGAGTTGGCTGCATGAAGTATAAAAGTACAAAGACACAAAAAAGCAATAATTACAGGATGCGGGTTTCCCTTCATCCCAACACTTGACCATTGCTAAAGTTGGAGGCACTAAATTATGTACTTTAATCTTTCGTTAATAACCTTATAGGGACACAAATCCTAAATTCTTCAACTTTTTTTCTCCTGAAGGCAACTTTCAGACACGTTATCTCATAATTGATCTTGGGTCTAAGAAAAGCTGAAATATGGTTTTCAAAAGAAGAAGAAGAATCAGTTACAGCTTAAATTCGATGAATAGTTTAGTCAAACAACACAGAGAAAACAATTCATGAGAAAATGTTTCAAAGCATCGTTTCTCAAATATTGTGAAAAATGAGTGGTAATGTAGCATAGACAAACAAATAATGGTCAGATGATTAAAAAAGACACATGCATAATGTCAGATAATATAAACCTATGCAAAATCAGCCAAAGATAATGCCAATATTTTACAGGAATGACTAATAGAGCAGCAGATAGCACCAACACATTCAAGAAAGCAAAGCTATCTGCAACTTCTTGAACATAATATATGTTTCTGACGTATATCAGCGAGTGGGATAGAAACTGAGAAAAAAGAAATTGTATCAGATTTCCAAGAGAATCAGCTTGCAAGAATCTGAAATCTTTAAAAAATAAAACTGAGACTAAAACTATTCTATAAGCTTCATTAACTGGCAATACAGATAAAGGCCCGTCTATACGCAATGTGTTGGTGGGAATATAGATGATGGTTTGCGTGCAGCACAATTCCTTAATATTTTTATTTTATTTCAAACTCGTTCAACAAACCATAAGAGGTCTGACTCCAAGATCTTGGATACGAGGGAGTGGGGGTTTGGGGGGGTGGGGGGGGAGGGGGTGGGGGGGGGGGGGGGGGGGGTTGATATCCCACTTCTAAAAATCCTAATTTCCACATATTCTGCCACATGTTTCGAGTGAGTGAATTAGAGGAGGAAATTCGGCTCTCCAGTCTCCAATTTCAGGTTATTGATCACCTTATAAGATCTGCTCTAACCAACCAAACTTCTCCTGGTTGGTTTGAAGATTGTCACTATGTTGTCACAAAGACATGAAGTTAAGAATACTTCCAGGGCTCTATAACTAACACATGGTGGCATCCACACACACGAGAAATGAAAATGCATTCTTATCTGATATCTACGTATGTATCAAAAGTGACATGAGTACACAAATATCAACAAATCTATGTACTGTCTACAAGTTTATTTCAAGGCAGTTGGCATGGCTGAAAGAGGGTTCTACTTCCATAAAATGTTCTGATAGATTAGAGACTAAATCAGAAGCTGTACTAACTGCAAGCCTAATATCTTCAACGAGAGCCCCAACAACTTAAAAACTTCCATTTAGAATTTAGACGTTACCCAAAAGCATGTATACTTGAAATTGGTTAAGAGACAGTTATACCACATAACTACAAAAAAAGAAAAAAATGGGAAACAAAACAAATCTGAGTATGAAGTATGGATTTGAGTGCATCTTACTGATTTGGCAGTATCATACTTCAAATAAGGTACACTCTTCCAGAGTCTAGAATAAATGCAGAGTCATTCTGATTAATAGTTTACCTATATATTCATCAATGATTCCAATACTACCAATTACAACTTACGTATGAATCCACTTTTTCAATGAAACTCTTGTTGCCCACATGTTGAAATATTATGATTTAGAATTAAAATCTGCATTCAAAAGACAAACTAAAAAGAAACAGAATGGACTATATACTTTCAGCATTGTTATGATATATCTATATTCATAATCAAAATGACTGAAGGCGCATCTAAGTTTGAGTAGAACTACGCTTGCTCTAGTGCATATAATAATGATAAAACAAACTACACTAATCAAGCAATGTTTAACAACATGAATACTGTTCATCAAGTTGGAAAAAACACCCAATTACATAATCATTGCGATCATCATAGCCACCAAGTATTTCATTCCAAATGTATCTAAACCACAAAGCATATTAACATATACAGACAATAGATGGGAAGTCATGTCACCTTTAACTCGAAGCTCATAAGCAGGCCGATCACGCATCATGAGTGCTGCCGCCTCCCCATTTAACGGATCAGAAGGATTGGGGTACAAGAGAAGTTGTGGCAGGAAGACTTCAAACACGTTTATGAGATCTGAAAAGATATAAAGAGAAAAAAGAAGTGAAAGAACTAACTTAAATCATTACTAGATATGAATTTACTGCAAACTAACAAGCATTGATATTCTATTCAGCCTATGAAATCCATGTTCAACAACAAAAAGAATCGGATAAGACAGCGTGTGTGTTTACAAACATTGGGCTCCAAGTCTGGTTAATGACATCCAAACATACAGAACCAGACCTGAGTTCAATTGAAAGAGCCCTATCAGAATATTGCAAAAGCTAACCAAATAAAGATGAAGCCAACAACATCCATAACGACAGTAGGCAGAAGGCTCACGCTTCATCAACATTTGGATGATAGATCTTATTAACAAAGCCAATGGATGGAGATTTGTAAGGATAAGCATCAGGAAGTTCCACTCTGACCCTCCACACACCCCCTTGATAGAGACCTGCCAACATCCCACACAAATGTGAACCAGAAAAAGCACTCTTTTCTCCCTCCGAGATAGAAATCATAATCCAAGCAAACCCAGTACCGGAAAGGAATCACAATATCATCAAAATATTGAACAATCAAAGTTGTGCATCAGTGAAATCATACAGAAAGTACTAATATTCCCATAGATTTTAAGAAACCATAAAAGATTTTGAGATTATAGACCAAATATATATAAGAAGAAAAATCGAAGAATCATATCAAGTTGTCATTTGTATAATATGGATCACATAAACTAAATGGAAAAAGGAAAAACCCAATAAAGAAAGAAGAAAGAAGAAGAAGAAGAAGAAGAAGAAAAGGGAGATGGATTACATACTGTCTTTGGGTCCGTGAAAATCTACAAAGAACTCTTGCATCCCATCGTTGACCATCTCCACCTTGTAGTCGCCCATCATCCTTCAAAATCAAGCCAAAAACAGAGCCCCAATTAAATTAAATGGATTTAACATTGGACCCAAAAAAAGGAGAGTTTTGCTCACAGTTTCATCAAGTCCATCTCACGGCGTTTGCTTGGAGAAGACATCCTCCCTCCTCCCCCGCCTCCTCCTCCACCTCCTGCGTTGCTGTTTTGATTGATTGACGGGCTTTTGAGTCGAGAGAGAGATTAGTTTGGTGCCGCTCTGGGCTCTAATAATTAATTTTTGCCGTGCGGACTGCGGCGGGCAGAGGAGAGAAAGATAAGAAATAAGAAAGAAAGAAAGGGATAGCTAATACACCACCATCGGGCGCGGGATACCGATGACAGCGGTGACGGCTAGCGGGAGAGAAGCGGGCTGAGAGGGGGGAGGAGAGCATAGAAGAAAGTGGACGGTCGGGTGGAGAGACACAACTTAAAGAGTCACAATAGAAAATCTTAATTTAATCGTTTTTGACTAGTATAATTCTTATCTGTGAAAAATCGCCGATTGGCCAGGAGGAGGAAGGGGGAGAAAAAGAAGGAAGAAGAATGAGGAAGCAATTGAGAGAGCGGGAGGAAGAATGAGGGGGCGACACTCCTCTCTTTCTTGCATATGAAGACAGACAAAGTTTCTATACGAGTCACAGGAGAAAATTTTCTTTCGCTTAGTTTTGATAATTTGGGAAATTGCGCTACAACCACCCACTTTACTTCATAATAAAAAAAATCTCAACGTCATAATTTAATTCACTACAGCCTCATTCACGTCAGCATAAATTGATTCATCTCAATCACCACTTATTTATATATTTTCATTTTCTCTTTTATCCTTTCACATCGTCCCCGACGTTCTCTCCTCAACTTTGACCCCGGGGCAGAGTAATTCGTAGGTCGACCTATGCGGTCATGTCGCCGTGAGGGTTGCAAGGGGCTGGGAGCCTCTAGAAATATTTTTTTGGGATCAATTTTTTTACAGATCTTATTTTTTCGTACTCGCAATGAGTTTTGTTTGTGTTTAGATGTGGAAAGCGTTAGGGATCATTTGGTGTCAGTGGACGAGGGTCTGTTGATGACGGCGATGCTGATATGAGAATTGTGACTTATGATCGCAGTCCTCTGTGAGGACAGACTCAAAAATATGACATTTTGTGAGGACCACGATCATGATCGCAGTCCTAATAAAGAGGACTGTGACCGTGATTACAGTTCTCACAAATACTCAAAAATAAGACATTTTGTGAATACTGCGAGCATGATCGCAGTCCTCATAAAAGAAGACCGTGATCATGATCGCAGTTCTGTATAGACTCAGAAACATGACATTTTTGTGAGGATTGCAATTATGATCGGAGTCTCAGAAGTAGGGCATTTTTGTGAGGACTGCGATCATAGTCGCAGTCCTCAAAAATATGATTTTTGTGAAGATTATGATCATGGTCGCAGTTTTATACATACCAGCAGTCAGTATTTTCGAAACAATCCACTTTTTCTAAGCAATTATTGTGAGGGCATTCACGTCTTTCGCCACTAAGGAGCGCTTCTGCGCTTGACATGTGGGCGCATGCGATTGGTTTAAAAAAGAGGTGCTTGAAGTGAATAAAATTATGAAGCTGAGTTTTTTCTAATTATGGTTTTACATATAGAGGTGTGTAGCGAAATGCCCTAATAATTTTCTTCTAATAATATAATGCAATAAATATTTTTTTTAAAGGGAAGGTAATTAGTCTAATCTTTTTCTGAATAAACAACAGTAAAGTAATCTAGTCTATCAAATCTAAATGATCTTCTAAAAGAAAACTTTTAGCTTGTCTTTCTCCCATCCCGCCGTGCGTAAAAAGATTCCACGATCTCCAACTGAACTATCTACGTCATCTATCTACACATATTTTTTAATTTCTGTCTCTATTTTTTGGGATTTCCTTTTGTGAAATCCTACTTAGGCTCACACTTTTTACTATCTATGCTCACTCTTCTTTTTTCACTTATTTATCAATTTCAATTCTCATCATTTGTTCTATACATTCTTAAAACTTTTCAAAATATTATTTTTTTTATCTTATCATCAGTTAAATTTAAAATTACTCACTGAATCCAATCAAAATAAGACCCTTGACATTTCTTAATCTGTCTCCTCCCTAGTATACTCCATTAGATCTACACTATCTCCATCTTCCTCTCTCATCATCATGTCTATAATATGGTTGATGTTGGGACTGTTTGGTTAAGGGTGGAAGTGAGGAAGTGAGGAATTGAGGAAGTAGTAATAATTTCCTTTGGAACTGGGAATTAGTTAGTAAGTTTTTCGGTGTTTGGATGTTATTGAGAAGTGTGGTTTGAAAAATATTTTGTCTTTTCTGGTGTTTGGATGGTAATGTGAAAGTGAAAGTGAAAAAGTTGACCACAAAGTTGACCGTAAAATAATATTAAAATAAAATTAATTAAGAAAAATAAAAAATAGACTGTAATTAGAATGCAAGTGAGATTTACATGGTCCAAAATTAACTGTTTTGTGCTACAATTTATTATAAATGAGATTTACATGACTACAAAATTAACTGTAACACTCTGGAAGTGAGGAAATGGTTGTGCAAAAGAGAAAAGATAAAAGGAAAAGAGGTTTTCTTATTTTCTTTTTCCGGTGTTGGATAGATAGGAAAGTGAGCAATTATACTTCCCTATTTCCTTACTTCCGTCCACTTCCTTACAACCAAACAGCGCCGTTGTTGTAGGCAATTGTAGCGATCTTGTGACGCGTGATGAAAGCTTGAGAAAGGGAAGAACGCGGGTTTGAAGCTTAAAATAAATGTTTAAGCTGGTCAGGTGTAAAGCGGCCATGATCAATGTGTTAATAGATACCGTCAACTTTACTTATTATTTATCTTCACCCTAAGCTTTTGTTTTATTTTTTCTGAGATGTTACTGGAAGTTGTTGACAACAACTATTGCAGGGGACTGATACATACTCTTCTTTCATACTTGTGTTGGAATGAGGATAACCTTAGCCATCTAAGCTGCCTAATCCTTGATGTTTCAGGAAAACAAATCTACTTCTTTGAGGCATGTATTCTAGAGATATTTAATCATCATTCTTTTTTCCTCGTTGTATGATGTAGCTTTAATTATCTTATTCACTTCTGTTCCAAAGACAAAAAAGAACAAAAAAAAAAAAAAAAAAAAAAAATCTTGATCGAAAATTGGTATGAGACAATAGTATTTTTCAATGACACATAGAGATTATCTGAAGCATCTGATCATCGTCTTCATCCTCCATTGATCGAATTAAACCCTAAAGAGGAAGAAGAGTTTTAAGATTTCAAGAAAATTTTAACAGGGACTGCAGAAAAAAAAAAATGCTGAAAACTCTTGGAGATAAAATGAGAGGAAAAAGATAGAGGGTATTATTGACTTTTCATCGATGGGTATGTAGAGGTCAGTTTCCGACCTTCTCGAGATCACGCCAAGTGTCCTTCCAGCACCAAACAGGCGAGCGACACATGGTCGCTTCCAGAACCTCCAGGCGGGAGTCCTCGATCGATTCAAACCTCAAGTTGTTTGTGTTGATAGGGTGAGGAGATAAAAGCAGTTATGCGAATCCTTATCTATAAGCAAAATCTCCATTTGAATTTGACAGTTACAGATCGGGACGGATCAATCACATCCACAACTAGACTCAGACTACCAGATAAAGATGGACTCTCACTCAATCAATTCAATTTTGAATGTTCAGCTCTAACCACCTCGTAAATAAGCGGTTAAGTGTTCAAATATAGCTGAACTCTGCAGCCTTATGAAAAAAGATACAACCTGTATAAAAAGAGGATCTCTTTCCAACGTGGGGGATTTAAATCCAGAAACTTTATCACACCAGGGAACCCTATTGTAATCATCATTATTATACTGGAATTCTTCTCTCTCTCTCTCTCCGTTTTTTTCCCATTCGAGATTTCACATAATTTATTGTGTTGTATTGGCTTTTTCTGTAATTTGATCATACCACTCCAATACTTTGCGTGAATTAGTTCCTTCAGAATTATCCACTATATTAGATGTTTTCATTGGGATCTTCTGAATTCTTACTTAGGATCTCTTTCCATCCAATACCCTTCCTCTAAACAGCCTTGCACGATCAATATGGCTCCTTTAAGGAAGAACATCACTTAGGCTACGGTCGCTGCTTTACTGCTCTAAAAGAAAAGGAAAAACTATTGAAGCGCCAGAGCCTGCGGACCGCTGACCCAACCTATCTGACGTCCACATATCTGATGCCAATGATTCTCATTTAAACTCTGCATCACCACGGGGGATGCAGGCTGCCAAACCTGAACCCCCGCCCAACAGCGAACAACTCCTGCAGATGCTTTCTACTATGCAGAAGCAGATAGAGGACCAACAAATAGAGATGATCCGGCTTCGTGAAACGGCTGCTCGTGAAAAGAAGCAACAACCTGTGTTCAAACATGGTTGCTCAAGCAAATCAGGACACAATGAAAGTCTCAGTCCTCCCCTATTGCAGAAGAAAATGCGCAAACTCCCCCATCACCACCGTGTACCCGGAAATTCGCACACTCTACTGGAAGCTCGAGGCGCGACTGTGTTGATGATCTATCAATGATCAAATAACAGAGAAACACCGAGTTGAAGACTCTATAGCGGAAGTAGAAACGTAGAAGATCTACCACTAGCAAGTTATTGAAACTATAATCAGCACACAACTAAAGAACACCAGATTTAACGTAGTTTAGCAATGTGCCTACGTCCATGAGAGGAGGGGAGAAATATTTATTGAAAATAAAGAAGAAAATATCAGAGTTACAAGAAGATCTTTCTCTCTCTCTCTCTCTCTCAAAACTCTCAATGGTGAAAATTGAAAATTCTCTTGAATATTGACACACCTTCAAAAGGCCACCTCCAAGAGGTTTATATAGGCACCTAGGATGATCCTAGTTCAATACAAGCTCCAACAACTAAATTAGTATCGTCTTAGAGAAATAGAAAATCTGAATCCAAATCAAAACAGGAAATAAAATCGTATTAGAAAACTGCCAGAACCCAATATTAGTTGACTAAGCCAAATATTAGTCGATTAATACCAAGTATTAGTCGACTATACCCAGAACCTAGTCGACTACTGTAATGCAATATGAGAATCCAACTTTCTGTTGCAGGGCCTAGTCGACTATACCAAAGTATCAGTCAACTAGCCCAAGACTTAGTCGACTAATAAGAACTATTAGTCAACTAATAACATGTACAAGGTCTGTACATGTCCGTGCTTGATTTGCGAAGCTTGTAACACCTCTATCTGAACCTGAATTCTTCTCTAATGAATATGAGACACTCAAAATACTAACAATCTCCACCTTGACTCTTGTTCATTGAGTTCTTTTGTAGAAGTTGGCATCTGCTTCATTTGCCTTGCTTTCTCTCCTCTTTTGTGACTTCACATGGCTCCCTCCCAAGAGCCCGTTTGCCACTTTATCTTGGAGAATCTTGATGAAGTTTAGGGATGGTTCATCATCATATCTGTTAGATTTTTCTTCGTGCTGATCTTTACCAAATCAATCACCTTATCATTTACGACCCACTGACATATCTTATGATACCTCACATTAATGTGTTTCGTCCATTTGTGATACCTGTGATTCTTAGTAAGATAAATTGCACTTTAACTGTCACAATGAACCCAAACTGAATCCTGTATGATACTAAACGTCTCAACCAATCTTCTCAAACACAAAGCTTCTTTTTACACCTCAACTGTAGTCATGTACTTCGCCTCTGTCATTGAAAGAGCAAATGTATCTTGTAACTCTGTCTTCCAACTAATGACGCACTCAGCTACTGTGAACACATAGCTCTCTTCGCTGATCAAAATCTCTAGCATAATTTGTATCAACATAGCCTTGTAGTACTTTAAGCTTCCCCGTTTCTAAATTTTGAAACACCAAGCCTAGGCTCGCAGTTCCTCACAGATATCGTAGCACCCACTTTACTTCTTATCAATGTTACTTCTTGGGTTTGACATGAACTAACTTACTGTACTAACTATATAGGCTAAGTCAGACCTAGTGCAGACCATAACATACATAAGTGATCCCACCGCATTAGCATATAGTACTCAAGACATCTCTTCCTCTTCCAGTGATTATGGACAATGCTTGTAAGATAATTTGAAGTGATCTGCCAAAGAAGTGGTGGCTGATCTTGTTTCTGCCATGTTGAATATCTTTCACACCTTATGAACATAGTTCTCCTGGGATAGCTAAAGTCTGCCTGAGCCTCTATCTCAAGTGATCTGTGTTGACACTCTAAAAAGACAAACTCCCAGACAAATCTTCAACCAGTCTGAATAGTATCTAACTTATCGACATTTACAAAAGATAAGTCATAGACAAGCTGACAACCAGTTTTACCCACCCTGAGGGACAAAGCAAAAACTTGAACCCTACTGATCTAGTGAAACAGACAGCAGATCAAGTACAACTTTTGAAGAGGCCTAAGCAGGTCTATAAGGCTAAATCAGCTAAATACTTAGCCTCGCATGAGCCGAAGGTGCTAACCTCCCTTGAAAGGCTAAATTCTAACTTCGCCTTGAAGCCCTTCATAGATCCGCAGAGAGCTAATTGATAGCTTCACCTTAATCTATTCATAGCCACACAGAAAGCTAACTTCTACCTTTACCTGAAGCTTCACACAACTCTGTTAAGAGCTTTCAGCCCCGCATGCGGAGCTATACTAACCTCGCGCGAGGCTGAACTCAGCCTCGCACGAGGCTTCCCGCACCCCTAGGAGAGGGTTGACCAGGTCAAATGCTTGACCTAGTATTTAGTGGGCTAATCCCACTACGTTAGTGGGGTTAATGCCACTTTAAGTGGGCGGTTACGCCGCCCACTTCGCCCCACATTCAGTGGAAGAAGCCAGGTCAACAGGGTAATCTTAGGCTCGCGCAAACCTGTCTAGCCTCACATATGGCTCATTTTTAGCTTCGCAAGAGCGTTATAGCCTCACACGAAGTTTAGAGTAGCCTCTGGTGTAAGGCTAACTAACTGTTATCAGTCATGGCTAAATTCTAGAGGTAGTTATACCCCTCAAGAAACTATAAATAGCTCATCTAAAAATGAGCTCAGCGCAAGGAACAGGCATCAGGCACGAGATGCAGAGGCATTTTGCATGGATCGAGCAGACATTAGAGGCATTAAGTTGAAGGCATCGAGAGAGCTAACAAGTCTAACTTTTTCTTATTTCTCAAAAATTCTAGACAATTATTTCTCTAAGTCTAGTGTGTTAATACCCTAAGATCTTCCTCCCTTTCAAGGAATCTCCAGAACCAAGTGAGAAGGGATTCCTAGGCAATATCATTCAAAGATCGATCAATCGCGTCATCAACGGGACAAAGTTGTCGCGCGCTGATCAGACTCCAACCGGCACACTTCCCAAGAAATCTCAGAGGAGAGTTCAACTTATAATTTTTTCTTTTAATTACTTGTAATCTTCTCCTCGACTTAAAGTTTTCCCCAATTGATTTTCAATAGAAAATAAGATGGCGACTCCGCTGGGGATTGCGTTCTCCACTGCTGAGAATCAAGTGTCGCAATGTGATGATCAGACCCTCGGGTCTATTGCTGAAACATTAATCATCACTTTGACCAAGAGAAGTTCAAACAACTTCTCTCTGGGGATAGCAAAAGTCGCCTACATGTGTGCAAGCACAGGAAGATCAGTGTAACCAGAGTACCCTTGGCTACTTTCAAAAAGTAAGTCTCCGTTGAGACTATTAAGGTTCTCTGTGAACCTAACATTACCTCATGCGAGGCTAGATAGGCTCTGCGCAAGCCTATACAAGCTCCACGCGAGCCTATCACAGTCCCAACTAGGACTAAATTAGTCCAGCGCTAACATACCAATGTTGCACGCGAGATTATAAAGGTTCCATGCGAGCCTAAAACAACATCCGCCAAGACTATATGGATTGCAAAATCCATAGTCGCCTCTTTTAATTCAGCTTCGTGCGAAGCTAAGATAATCTTGGATTGGCAGACTCCCTATGCTTCTCAGCTACGCCTGTCCCGCGAGGCTAAAACCAAAGCACCCTGTGCTTACAGCGAGGCAACCGCAGCCCCGCTCGCTTCAACAACACTGATGGGCAGTGTTAAGACTGCCACACGTGAGGCTAAAACCAGAGCACACGTGCGTGCAATCAGCGACGCTCTCAGCACCAAATGCTAAAAACCTCTGCCGCGAGGCTAAACGTAAAGTACTACTGAGTGCTAACTGTAAGGCTCTTCGAACCTCGCTTGTAGGAAAAGCTCTACACAATAGAGCTAAGTTTACCTCTAAGGGAAGAACTAAATCAATAACTTCTCCTTGTGAAGCTACTCCTTCAGGTGAAGCTATGTGGGTCTTGCTCTTGTCTTTGCCATCCAGAAGATGCAGCATTTCTTGGTCGGGCAGACTATTCATGTCATCTCAAGAGTCAATCTCCTTCAGATTCTGATGACAAAGCCAAGTTTCCTAAACTCCAGATTGGCTAATTGGGCCATACTGTTGTCCCAATATGATATGACCATCATACCCCAGAAGACTATCAAGGGTCAAGCCCTTGCAGACTTCTTGACAGCTCATCCAGTTTTAGAGTCTTCAAAGCTATATGAAAATATTCCGGATGCAGTTATCAAAGCCAAGATAACTTCAAGTGATGATGTATGACAGTTGTTCTTTGATGGTGCGTCAAGAACCAGACAAAAAGGCAAGATTGTCGCCGGAGTGGGGATAGTGTTTATCTTACCGGAGAATCATGTCCTTCCTCGTGCGCTCTCGTTGACGAAACCTTGTTCCAATAATGTAGCTGAGTACAATGCTTTACTCATTGGCCTCCAGCTCGCCTAGCAAATGGGGGTACAATACCTTGAACCTTATGGCGATTCCAAGCTGGTCATCAATCAGGTCAAGGGTGAATATGAGGTCTGTCACGAACACCTCATAACTTATCACCATGCAGTCGTTCAGTTGGTTAATACATTTAAAGGTTTCTATATCAGTCATGTATCCGCCTCCAAAATACAAAGGCAGACACTCTAGCTACGCTAGCACCTACAATGGCTCTACCTGCTGACACCAATTACCATCTCACGGTGGCTACCCGTCAACTCTTCTGTCCGAAGTATGGTATAGAGGTTAGCGAAGTTCATATAACCTCGACAAACTTCGAACCAAAAGACTGGCAATTCTCGATTATCGACTATGTCTTGCACGGTATATTACTCGATGACCCCAGGGAAGGAGTGTCTGTCCGACGAAGGTCTACCAGATTTTACTATGATGTAGTGGTAAAAACGCTATACCGTCATTCATATGATGATATACTTCTTCGTTGTCTATCCAATTCAGAGGCACAAGAAGTAATCAATGAGGCTCATGATGGCATATGTGAAGCTCATCAACCAGAACCAAAGCTCAAGAATCGATTGCACCGACTTTGGCTATTATTGGCCGACTATGATCGCTGATGCAGTCGAGTATGCAAAAGGTGTAAGGCTTGTCAAATCCATGCGGATTTTATACACCAAACCCCAGAACTACTCCATCCCACAGTCACAGCATGGCCCTTCGAGGCTTGGGGAATTGATATAATAGGGCATATCAGTCCTCCGTCAGTTAAAGGTCATCGGTTCATTCTTATAATAACCGATTACTTCTCAAAGTGAGCAGAGGTTGTCCCACTCGTTAAAGTTAAAACACCAATGTGGTCAACTTCATCAGACATCATATTATTCACCGATTTGGTGTCCCCAGATGGATCATCCATGACAATGGTCCCCAATTCGTAAGTCAATCATTTTATCGGTTCTGTGACAAGTACCAGATTCAGAATGTGGCATCAACTGCTTATAACCTTGCCGCCGATGGATTAGCAGAAGCATTCAATAAGATAATCATCAAACTTCTCAACAAGTTTATCGCTGCAAGCAAACAAGATTGGATTGAGAAGCTTAGTGAATGTCTCTGGGCCTATCGAACTACGGTTCGGACCCAACAGGAAATACGCCTTCTCCTGATATACAGATGTTAAGCAGTTATGCCTTTGGAGATTCAAATACCGTCACTTCGAATTGCTTTGGTGACCCAGATGACTGATGAAAATAACTATCAGTTACGTCTCTAAGAGCTTGAAGCGCTAGATGAGAAGCGGTTATAGACTCAACAATGCATTGAGCTTTATCAAGCTCAAATCTCAAAGGCTTTCAACAAGAAGGTTAAAGAGAGAATTTTCTAGAAAGAAGATTTGTTCTTAACTATCAGATGACCTATGGTCATGACACACAAGTCCAAAAGCAAATTTCGACCCAAATGGGAAGGGTTGTATGTAGTAGAGACAATCTACTCACAGAATGTATCTCCTGTCTAACCCAAATGGTGACATGCTGTTGATGCCGATCAATGGCAAATTTCTAAAGAAATATTATCCCTGATCGAGTTAACATTATACCTCTGATCATTGGGGATCTCTGCGGAGTTATGCTGATCAAACATCAAGAGATAACGCTACACGGCGTCAACATTAAAAACACCAGAAAAGATTTCTTGAGGAGCATTAGTTGCCAACTGACATACCCACATAATTATAAAATGATCCTAAGCCCTTAGTGGCTAAGGATAGAGAAAAAAGTTAGCTTTTAAGCCTAATGCAAAGTCCTCGATAATTTATCAAGCTGAGGGGAACAGCATAGCTAGCCCAACTCAAACGGTAGTGAAATCACCTAGAGGGGGGTGAATAGGTGATTATGCTAATCAATGCACAAATTAAAAATGAGATGATGCAACAATCACTCAAAATAAGATTAGAATCCGAATACCTCGTGAAGGGCTCTGAACTCCTTCCTCGTGATTCCTCTAAATAAGAGTTTGAGGTGCGCAATGCAATCTTGTTATGAGAGTATAGATTGACAATATATGAATGAATGAAAAGCAAGTAATTAACACAAGTAAACCAATCGCAAAACAGAGATTTGTTTCGAAGTTCGAGCACCTAGCTCTACGTCCCCGCCTTCACCCAGAAGGATTTCCGATCCACTAGAAATTTCACAAAGGATTACAAACCACTAGGGAGTACTCAACTCCTCAATCACACTCCTCTAGTTCAGAGGTAGTGGAGACACAAATGCAATAATCACTTGGTGATCAAAAGACCACAAACTCTCTTTCGAAGAACTTTTCTTTACAAAACCCTAGAGAATAATGTTTAGGATTGAGCTCAAGGTTTGTAAGTGAAAAATAAAACAAAGTAGAAGAGAGTTTTAGTTCAAAAACTTTAGAGAGAAATCAGAGATTAGAGCACAAAAACTGAGAATAAAAACTTCTTTCAAGAATACTCAAACTTTTGATTTCTTTGCAAATGTTGTTATATCTCTCCTCAACCCCATCCACCCCTATTATAGGATATAGGTAGGGATTAAAGGGTAAATGATAATTTGACTAATTAGGAAGGATAAGACCCAAAATCAGCCTAAAACCGCGTTTGGAGAATAAAAACACGTTTTAAAACATGTTTAAAAAACTAGCCGTTTGGTTGATAAAACACTCACGGTCGACCGGTTTTCAAAAAATTTTGACCATTGCAGGCTCCGGTCGACTGCCCGATAGACCGTCCCAAATAGAGAGTTAGGTGCAGTCAGTCGGTCGACCGCCCGGTCGCCCGACATGGGGTCCGGTCGACCGGATTACATGCACACAAGCACGCACCCAACGGTCAGAACTGCGGTCGACCGCACGGTCGACCGTTCTGACATGTAATAAAGCCGGTCGACCGCCGGTCGACCGCAACAGGTCAAAACAGAAAATTTTAGGAAATATTTTTGAAGATATATTTATTTTCAAAAATGATTTTTGTCAAGACTTTATAAAATACAATAAATTGAGTTTACAAATACTGAAAATATTTTATACAAGAGATAAAAATAATCTTTTGAAAAACATGTGCAATTTTGTATGCGTGGGAAATTTGAGCTTCAACACTATATACTATCCTTTAACAAGCTAAGATATAAAAACTATATAGGAAGATGTCTCTGAACTGCGTTGTCGAGTTAGAGCCTCCTTTTCTATAAAAAATTCCTCTTGCGCCATCAACCTTATAACATACTTTTAGCACCATCAACCTTGCAACATGCTTAAAGCCATCAAAATTTGTACAAACCTGAAATTCACTCTAGAATCTTTATTAGTACCAAATAGCTTTTATATGTTTTGTTATCATCAAAACAAGTATAAATGGAGAGTGTAACCTTTTGGGCCAACAATCTCCCCCTTTTTGATGATGACAAAACATATAACCTATAACACAAGATATAGAAGGGAGGTAAAAACTCCCCCTCAAATAATGCTATATTGAACAAGTAATGCTATATTAAACAAGTATAAAACAGTAACTTATTATTTGAGAAAACAAAACAAAAACACCAATCACTATACCAAAATACTAAACTTAAAACAAAACATAAGATAAACACTAAACATAAAACCCAAACCACACATATTTCTCCCCCTTTTTGTCATACATCAAAAAGGTATATGATAGTAAGAAAACTTCCTTATTCAACAACACAAATATTTAGTTCACCTCATATAAAAGAAAATCTATAGTAGTCAAGTGGTTTAGTAAAAATATCGGCAAGTTGAAAATCAGAAGAAACATAATCAATATCAATATCACCTTTCTAAAAATGATCTCTAAGAAAGTGATATCGAATCTCAATGTGCTTGGTCTTATTATGTTGATTTGCATTCTTAGTCATATAGATTGTACTAGTATTATCACAAAATATTTTAATATGGTCATAATGCAAATGATAATCAAGGAGAGTATGTTTCATCCAAAGGACTTGTGCGCAACAAGCCCCCGCTACAACGTACTCCGCCTCGGCGGATGAGAGGGCTACTGAATTTTGTTTCTTAGAAGATCATGAAACAAGACAATTATCAAGAAATTGACATGTTCCACTAGTACTCTTCCTATCCACTCTACAACCCGCATAGTCGACATCCGAAAAACTCGTCATTGAAAATTCTCCGGTCTTCGGATACCACAGACCCATTCTAATAGTGCCCTTAATATAACGAATAATGTGTTTTATCGTAATTAAATGAGATTCTTTCGGACACGATTGGAATCTAGCACAAAGACACACACTAAACATAATATCTGGCCTACTAGCCGTTAAATACAACAAACTACCAATCATGCTTCTATATAGTTTTATGTCAACACACTTACCTTAATCATCCTTATCAAGCTTGGTAGTGGTGGCCATGGGAGTGTTGCAAATTTTAGAGTCTTCAAGCTCAAATTTCTTGATGAGTTTCTTGGAGTACTTGGCTTGACATATGAAGATCCCATCACGCATTTTCTTAATTTGGAGTCCAAGAAAATAGTTCAATTCACCCATCAATGACATCTCAAATTCATGTTGCATACATTGTTCAAACTCCTTGCAAAGTAATTCATTAGTAGAACCAAAGATTATATCATCAACATATATTTGTACTATAAGAATATCACTACCAATATGTTTAGTAAATAATGTGGTGTCTACTTTACCTTTAACAAAATCATTTGATAGAAGAAAACTAGAAAGCCTTTCATACCAAGCTCTTGGAGCTTGTTTTAAACCATGCAATGCTTTATCTAGTTTGAAAACAAAATTTGGATGTATATGATCCACAAAACTGGGGGGTTGTTCAACATATACTTCCTCATCAATAAAACCATTTAAAAATGCACTTTTTACATCCATTTGAAAAAGTTTAAAATTTTTATATGATGCATAAGCTAGTGTGATCCGTATGGCTTCTAGCCGTGCTACGGGTGCAAATGTCTCCTCTTGAGTGTAACCTTAGGCCATTAACCTAGCCTTATTCCTAACAATATTATCTGACTTATCCAACTTGTTCCTAAAAATCCACTTAATACCAATTATTGGTCTATCATGGGTCTAGGAACAAGATGCCAAACTTGATTGCGCTCAAATTGATTGAGCTCTTCTTGCATAGCGAGCAACCAATATGAGTCACCCTCGGCTTCGAGGATGTTTTTGGGTTCAAAATGAGATATGAATGCATAATGCCCACACAAATCATGGAGTTTGGAGCGAGTGGTTACCCTCTTTGATACATCACCTATGATGAGATCTTTGAGATGATTTGAGGCGTATCTCCAATCTTTAGGAAGTGGTTGTGATGGTTCCACCTCATCCTTTTGAACTTCACCATTAGGTTCTTGTTTATCTTCTTGGATGGGTGAGTCCTTCAAGGATATTTTCTCCATATCCTCACCTAATGAGTCAATCTCTACAACATTCTCAACAAACGCATTAGATTCCTCAAATTTAACGCATAGATTCTTCAATAGTAAGAGATGATTTAATGAACACTCTATAAGCTTTACTAGTACTAGAATAGCCAATAAAGATTGCTTCATAAGTCTTAGCATCAAATTTACCTAAATTATCTTTGGTGTTCAAAACAAAACAGTTGCATCCAAAAACTTTAAAGTATGAAACATTTGGTTTTCTTAAATGATAAATTTCAAAAGAAGTTTTGAAAGTATTCTTACACAAATAAATTCGGTTGGATATATAGCATGCGGTGTTTATGGCCTCGGCCCATAAGTATTGAGGGAGCCCGTATTCACTTATCATAGTCCTAACCATTTCTTGAAGAGTTATATTCTTCCGTTCAACTACTCCATTTTGTTTTGAAGTTCTAGGACATGACATTTCATGCTTAATTCCTTTTTCATCACAATAAGTCATGAAGAGTTGGTTGACAAACTCACCACCTCTATCACTTCTTATGCGTAGAATCGAAAATCCTTTTTCTTTTTAACCCTTTTTCGAAAAATCTTGAAATGCGAAAAAGTTTGATTTTTATGCTCCAAAAAGAAAACCCAAGTGAAACGAGAGAAATCATCGACTAAAACAAAAATATATCTATTTTCATTTAAGCTTTTAGTTTTAGTTGGTCCAAAAAGATCCATGTGAATCAATTCTAATGGCCTGGATGTCATGATATCCTTGATTGGTTTGAAAGAAGACTTTGTTTATTTTCCAAGTTGGCACGCACCACAAATGCAATCTTTTTAAAACTTTAAATAAGGAATACCTTTCACCAATTCCTTAGAATTTATTCTAACAAGATGATCAAAAGAAGCATGGCCTAATCTTCTATGCCATAACTATGAAATCTCATAAAAATATTTAAACATTTTGTTGTGCAATCCAAATTAAGCATATCACTAATGTAGACATTATTTTCACGAAATCCAGTGAGAATACATTCATTGATTTTACTATCAAAAATTCTGCAAGAAACTTCATCGAAAATAACTTTGAGACCACGATCACATAGTTGACTAATACTAAATAAATTATGTTTAAGCTCATCAATAAGAACTACATTTTCAATTAAAGGAGATGTACCAATCTTATTGATACCTATACCGATGATGGTGCCCTTGGAGTCATCTCCGAAGGTGACGGTACCACCTTCAACGTACCCCGATAGGGTTGCGAAATTGTTGATGTCCCATGTCATATGCCTTGAGCAACCACTATCAAGGTACCACCGCTCCTTACGTCTTGGAGTCTTGGTGGTACCTATATCAAATAATTTAAAACTTGATTTTGGTACCCATATTTTCTTGGGTTCTAATGCGTTAATGTTTCGAACCCAAACATGATTATTGGTACTATTTATATGATCATAACAAAATTTACCTAAATGACCATTTCGGCCACAATAAGTACATTTATAAATTCTTTCATATTTAAAAGTATAATGAACATGTGGTTTATAAACATGTGATTTATGAGCATGGGATGTTTTTGTATGATAATGAACATATGGAGTTTTAGTATGAGATGTGTTATCATGTTTAGCATGAGGAGAATGCATGTGCTTCTTTGAAAACATTTCTTCTAATTTAGTATTGTTAAAAGCACATTCTTTTAAAACATTTCCCAAATCATTTATTCTAGTTTTTAACATAGAAAACTCATTTCATCAATTTAAGATATTTAGCTTTGCAAGCAACTCTATAAGCATCAAAATCTCTTTTTTGTAGAAATAAGGGCAGAAGATAATTCATCATTTTCTTTTGAAGAAATAGCAATTTGATTTTTAAGCATTTCATTTTCCTTTTTCAATTTTAAACAATCTTTCTTTTTAAAATCAAAACTTTCTGAAAGTTCAATGAAACTTGTAATAATAATCTTTACTTATTTCACTATCATCATGTGGTTCAGTAGTTACCTTAGGTGTGTTTACCATGAAGCACACATTGACCGTGTCAACTTCATCTTCGGATTCACTTTCCAAGTCCCAAGTGGCTTTGTATACCTTTTTTTTCAAACGGCTTATTTTGCTTCAAGGAGGAAGATATCTTTTTCTTGAAATCTGGACAATCGGTCATGATGTGTCCGGGTTTCTGACAATTGTAGCATACGATCTTTTTCTCTTCCTCCCCTTCCCATCTCCTTCTATGGTTGAGCTTATTCTTGTGATACATTCTTTTTACATTTCTCACAAGAAGAGATAGCTCTTCATCATCTTCTTCATCTTCTTCATCATCGTATTTGGTGGAGGTAGACTTGAAAGGTATAGACTTTTTCTTTTGAGGTGCCGCTTCTTCTCTAGCCTTTTTCTCCATCTCATGATACTTAAGATTTCTAATAAGACTTATGAGCTCCATCTCGTCTTTGTCATTCAATTCCTTCAAAGTGGTAGCTTTGATTTCTCATGATGAAGGGAGAGCACGAATTACCTTACACACCTTTTGGTCGTTACTGATTTCATCACCTAGAAAAGTAAGAGAATTTGTGATTTTAGTAAACTTAGTGATCATATCATCATTAGATTCATTTTCTTAAAATCTAAAACTTTCATATTGGGAACGCAAGAGATCTATTTTAGCTCTCTTGACTTGTGATGTTCCCTCATGAGTGACCAATAAGTGTTGCCAAATCTCATAGGCGGACTTGCAATTGATAACCCGTGTTAAGTCATCCTCATTCAATGCTAAAAGTAGGGCATTTTGAGCCTTCGAATTAGCCTCAAATTCCTTGGAAGTAAGATCGGACCAGTGTCCTCCTCACTTTCAGGTTTACTAAAAGGCTTGGTCAAAGATTTAGCAACTAGGCTACCTAGAGATTGTAGAAAAATGTTCATCCTAACTTTTCATATGAGAAAGTTGAGTCCATCAAATTTGGGAGGGGTCTTAACGTTATCGGCCATCTTTACTAGTGTATGAATGAATATATGAGAATAGTGATTAGCAATTTATAGGATCTCTTTAAGGATGTGAAGCCAAAAACTAGAGTCCTAACTCTGATACCAATTGAAATCACCTAGAGAGTGGTGAATAGGTGATTATGCTAATCAATGCACAAATTTAAAAATGAGATGATGCAACAATAACTCAAAACAAGATTAGAAGCCGAATACCCCATGAAGGGATCTGAACTCTTTCCTCGTGATTCCTCTAAATAAGAGTTTGAGGTGTACAATACAATCTTGTTGTGAGAGTATAGATTGACAATATATGAATGAATGAAAAGTAAATAATTGACACAAGTAAACCAATCGCAAACACAGAGATTTGTTTCTAGGTTCGAGCACCCCAGCTCTACGTCCCCGCTTTCACGCAGAAGGATTTCCGATCCACTAGAAATTCCACAAAGGATTACAACCACTAGGGAGTACCCAACTCCGCAATCACACTCCTCTAGTCCAGAGGTAGTGGAGCCACAAATGCAATAATCACTTGGTGATCAAAAGACCACAAACTCTCTTTTGAAAAATTTTTCTTTACAAAACCCTAGAGAATAATGTATAGGATTGAAGCTAAAGGTTTATAAGTGAAAAATAAAATAAAATAGAAGAGAGTTTTAGTTTCAAAACTTCAGAGAGAAATCAGAGATTAGGGCACAAAATCTGAGAATAAAAACTTCTTTCAAGAATACTCAAACTTTTGATTTCTTTGCAAATGTTGTTATATCTCTCCTCAACCCCATCCACCCCTATTTATAAGATATAGGTAGGGATTAAAGGGTAAATGATAATTTGAATAATTAGGAAGGATAAGACCCAAAACCAGCCTAAAACTACGTTTGGAGAATAAAAACACGTTTTAAAACATGTTTAAAAAACTAGCCGTTTGGCTGATAAAACATTCACGGTCGACCAGCCAGTCGATCGGTTTTCAAAAAATTTTGACCGTTAGCAGGCTCCGGGCGACCGTCCCAAACATAGAGTTGGGTGCAGTCAGTCGGTCGACCGCCCGGTCGCCCAACATGGGGTCCGGTCGACCGGATAATGTGCATACATGCACGCACTCAACGGTCAGAACTACGGTCGACCGCACAGTCGACCGTTCTGACCTGTAATAAAGCCGATCGACCGCCCGGTCGATCGCAACAGGTCAAAACAGAAAATTTTAGAAAATATTTTTGAAGATATGTTTATTTTCAAAAATGATTTTTGTCAAGACTTTGTAAAATACAATAAATTGAGTTTGCAAATACTGAAAATATTTTACACAAGAGACAAAAATAATCTTTTGAAAAACATGTGTAATTTTGTGTGTGTGGGGAATTTGAGCTTCAACACTATATACTATCCTTTAACAAGCGAAGATATAAAAACTATATAGGAAGATGTTTCTGAACCGCATTATCGAGTTAGAGCCTCCTTTCCTATGAAAAATTCCTCTTGCGCCATCAACCTTACATCATGCTTTTAGCGCCATCAACCTTGCAACATGCTTAAAGCCATCAAAACTTGTACAAACCTGAAATTCACTCTAGAATCTTTATTAATACCAAATAGCTTTTATATGTTTTGTTATCATCAAAACAAATATAAATGGAGAGTGTAACCTTTTGGGCCAACAGATAGTTGGTAAAAGTTTACCAAATTCGTTGATAGTTGAGGATTTGCTAAAAATCTAAAGAGACCTGATCCCATTGATTCCTCCAGAATTCTCTACCAATTCCCTTCCATAGAATGGTAGATTCACAAGGCAAAAAAGTCATGTTGAAGTTTTCACCTCTGACTTTTCCTTCATTTAGAGTATTGTTCTCATATTCTCCAGCAAAATCAATTTGATCACCAAGCAAACTTTGGGAATATTGTTCCTATTCCCTGGCGGAATTCCTTAACAACATTATGGTCAATTCCACTAAAATCTCTTGCTAATTCCGCCCATGGAATAGTAGGACCATGTTAAACTATAATCGTTTTCTCAGTAAAATGAACGACAGATCAAGTCTGTCAAGTTTACATTAAATCTCTGACAACAAATCCCTTTTTAATATCCCGAGCGGATCTTGGTAATCTTCCTAATGGATCGAATTTCACTTGCCGGCCTCTTCAATAGAATGAAAAGTCTACTCAAATTGCTGTTATGCTCAAACACCTCTAATAGTAAATTAATCCTTGTCAAGTTAACATCACACTTCTGACAAGTCACCTTACAAACCCCCAAGCGGAGAAGCTGTCATGATTATTTTGGACAAAATCTCTTTTTAAAGTCCCCAGCAAGGGATTTGGTTGTTACGTTAATAACTACTTCTGATAAACTTTAGGGAATAATCCTTTCCCTATCGAATCTCTACAGAGTTCTTTTTGTCACGTTAATGATTACCTCTGACATATAATCTCTTATGCAATTAATTTTCTAACTCCCCAGTGAGTTTCTAGTAGACTCCCCTCGAAGTCTATATTTCCCTTTCTAAGTCCCCAATGGACTTTTCTGGTTATCACGTTAACAATATACCTCCGATAATTTCTTCTAAATGATTTCCCAAGGAAATACCAATTTACCCATGAAATTTATGATCAGATTCTATTTCCCACTGCGGAATTACTTCTTTTACTGTCATGTCTAGCTTGTCACCTCTGAACTGTAGAAATTTTAAGTTTGGTGGTTTCTCAATCGGTTATGTCCATATTACCTCTAAACTGACAGATAGTTAAGTCTCATCTTCTAGTCTAGTAGGGACTACTCCTTTGCAGTTATGTCCAGTTCGTCATCTCTGAACGATAGAGCTTTGAGTCTAGTAACTCCCAATCGGTGATGTCCAGTCTAACATCTCTGAACTGATAGGTGATTAAATCTCTCTCCTTTTATAGTGCTCAAATTGTCATATTCAGTTTATCACCTCTGAACAGATGAGTCCATAACTTTATTCTCCTTTCCCCTGTCAAGGTCGGGACTTCTTGCTGTTAAGTTAATACGACTATCTCTGAACAGCGGATGGTGAGCCTGATGTCTCCTAGTTATTTATGTCCAAATTACTTCTGAACTTACTGGTGCCCAGATTCAATTCACCCTTGCAATCCCCAGTGGGCTAGCTACTAAGTTAATACGACTACCTCTGGTAGCAGATTCGGAGTATAGTGTGTCTTAGTCTATCATGTCATGTTCATTACCACTGAATAGACGAGTCCCTAAAATCGAGTTCACCTTTTCATTTATTGTTATGTCTAGTTCTTCACCTTTGAACAGTAAACACTTCGTGTTAGTTTGATAATTGTATGGGGAGGAAAGTTGAAGGTATATTGTAAAATTTTCTTAAATCAATGAAAAATTACAACAACTAAAATTTCAACTACAAAAGAGAGAAGACACTCAAGCTCAGATCTTCTCTTTATTTAAAGCTGGGTTCTTTGCGTAGTGGTGGAAAGTGATTCTTATTTTCCATTGACCGGGGGTGAACATCAAGCTCTTCTGGAACTCTTTCTCTTAGATCACAGATGGAGTAGTACAGCTCTTATCCAATGAAATCTCAAGGAGACTTAGGCAAAAATTTAAACTCAACAAGTTTATATAGAAGAGTTGAACTCTTTGTAAAGCTGCTCTTCCTCAGCTAGAAATCCCAACCCCTTTTTAATAGCAAACTTAGCTATTTATAGGGGTTTCAAGGGTAAAATTGTCACCTAAAAACCCTCCATGATGGGGGTTAACTCCCCTCATTACGTGGGCAGTACTTGACCCAGTAATGAGGGTAGTTATAACTGAGACACATGATTCTTCTCTAGTTGAAATGCGGGTTTGAGCTCTCTGTTTAGCCGTTGAGGTAATACTGGATGCAGGTCTCGAGCTTCACGTTTGAGACGCAGGCTTCAAGCTGTGTGCCTGAGTACTGAAGTAGTACTGAAACACGGGCCTTGAGCTCTGCATCTTAGCATTGCGGTGGTTCTAACTTCCATTTGTTAGTTAAAAACTCTTGTAGATCGGTGTTAACCAAGCTTACACGAACTTGTTCAGAGACTTGAAGAGATCGTGTATTAGGTTGTCCAGGTTGGAGACCTCAAGCCTTGAGGCTTCTGTTTTTAGCTTCAGGTGATTTGAAGATCACCTGAGCAGTAACATTAGCTTCACTTACACTCGTAGCTTTGCTCCCAAACGTGAACTTAGCCAGAAAATTTGGAAGCGAAGTCATGGTGACTTCGCTTTTAACACGCAGTGGTGCTTTGCTCTTTGCTGCACTACAAAGGTATCTAGTACTGCAGAGTGCTTCAGTTTCAGCCTCACGGCTAAGAACCGTAATTGTACCTTTAGGTACTGGAGCTGTGTTAGCACTGCTATCAGTATTTAGGGACACTCACTTAACTCCTCCCATAGGGGCGAAGTTGGCACTAGGAACCAGTGCTCTCGGGTTGGGCGAAGACGGTAGAAGTCCATGCCCTTGTGGTTCAAAATCAGCCTCGCGGCTAGCATCAGTAATGCTGCCAAAATTTAAGGGCATCTTGCCCTTGTCTTCGCGTGAGGCGCAAAGTTGTATCGCAGATTCGCCTAAAGCTTCACGCGGAGCCTTCTTATTCGCCTTCCACACCCGCATGGTCTAAGCAGCTTTAGGTTCGCCTGGAACCATTTGGGCTTCGCGTGAGACACCTTTAGCCTCGGTTGAGACTGAGGGGTATTGGAGCGAGCTTCGCCCCCTGTACATGCGGTTGCTAAAGCCTTGGGTGATTTCTGCTCTGTAGCCATTGGAGCTTTAGCTACTGAGGACTTCCTGTGCTTTCGTGCATGTCGAGCTGGACTACCCCCAGAGAGGAGTTCCTCGAACTTTTCTTTGTCAAAGTGGATGACCAACTTTCAACAATAACGGGTTCAGCATTTTGACCGTTACATTGCAACAACATCTCCGTGTTGCGGAAGAAGACTGAAGTCCCCAGCGGAATCGCCATCTTGTTTTCCATTGAAGATGATTGGGAAAACTTAGAAAATAGATTGAGGAGCGAAATTATAAATAATTAAAAGAAAATTACATGTATATCTTCGCTGAGATATCTGGAGAAGTATGCTGGTAGGAATCTGATCAGCGAGTGATTACTTTATCTCTTTGACGATGCAATCAGTCAGGTGGCCAAGCTGCCTTCTCGATAGAATTTCCTTCTCGCTTGATTCCGAAACTCTTTGAGGATAGAAGGCGTGTTGAAACCCAGGATGAAAGAGAACTGAATCTCTGAGATTTTAGAAGCAAGCCTAAGCATTGGAAGAAAGAAGGCAAGAAGAACACTTTTGCTCTAGATCTCTTCTTAATCTCTCCCAATTTCTCTTCCTCTGTTCTCTCTTGGCAAGGGGCAATTGATAGCCAAAATGGGGTGTAACCGTCCCCCTTGAATTCAGTAAGACTGAATCAGTCTTTAGCTTCACTCGAGACTAAAAATAGCTTTACCGCGAAGCTAATTGTGAGCTTCAGGCGAAGCTAATAAGTTCGTGTGAACTATCATTAGTCATAGTGGCTTAATTACCTCCACTTAATGTGGGACGAAGTGGGCGGGTATAACCGCCCACTTAAAGTGGCATTAATCCCACTAAATTAGTGGGGTTCACCCATTAATCCCTCGTGGGATTTTGAAATGATCAATTGATGACCTGGTAAAGCTCGCTGCGGAGCTAAGTGAGAAGCTCTCCTTCGGGTGAAGTTATCTTTATTGTCTCATACGAAGCTAAGACTTAGTTCATAGCTTCAGGCGAAGTTACCTTCAAAACCTCGTGCGAAGCTAAGACTCAGCCCGTAGAGGAGCTGAACCATCTCCTCCTTCCAGTGAAGTTAGGGATAAAGCTTTTAGTGCGAAGTTCTTGGATCAGCCTTTGGCGGGGATAAATGGGAAGCTTCGTGCGAATCTTATGGCTTTGGCCTTTTAGAGATCTTGGATCTCTACGAGGCTAAGTACTCGATCAAATCTCGATTAGACTTGGCTTTATAGACTTGCTTTGGCCTTTTTATAGGTAACTTTGACTTATTGTTTGCTTTACTGGATCAATTGAGTCCAAGTTGCTGCCTTAGCTTTTGTAAATATCGACAAGTTTAGACATCGTTCAGACCTGTTAAAGAGAAATCTAAGAGTTTTGTCTTTTTAGAGTGTCAATAAGACCCCCTTTAAAGTTTTCATGAATATGGAATGGATTTGTGCATATTCTGAAATACTTTGAATTTGAAACCCGATACCTGCATTGTCCGAGTTAAGAAAAATCCACTGGGTGCACTTAACTAGGTGACCATACTAGTTCTACCCTTATACTCTCCATGAATGATAAGTTCTCCGCATAGTTAAAGATGAGCTCTTCAGCGGAGCTAGAGAATAAGCTCTTCAGGGGAGCTACAATCATGAGTTTTCAGTGGAGCTAGACTTCCGGTGATCTAAGCTCTCAGTGGAGCTAACCAAGCTTCATGCGAAGTCAATGACGAGCTTACAGTGGAGCTATAACACGAAGTCTGAGTGAAGCTTAAATAACTTCGTTGTCTAGCACCGTCGTTTCAAATTCGAAAATAGCAGCTTGCACTAATTTTTAGGTAGCGAAGTTAGAGGCGCATGAAGCGCTGGAGATGCGAAGTTATAGGCACGTTCAGCACCTATAAAAGCCAATCTTGACTATTCTCAAAGAGTCATCATCTCTCTTAAGATTTTCGAGCTTTTCTAGAGAATTTTCTCTTCTCCTCTTTTAATTCATTCGAATCTTTCAGAATTTCCTTCAAGTTCTAATGGCCCCAAAGCAACGTGCAGGGGAAGAGGTGGCAACCTCTACCACAGTGTCGCTATCTCCGCCGCCGGTGGTTGAATGTCCCATCACGGGTAGGGAAATTCTTTCCTTTTTCAGAGATTTTTATCCCTTTTTTGATCAGCTATTTCAAAGCGAATCCCTTGTGATTCACCATGATGTAATGATTTCAAGGAGTTCATCTCCCTTATTTTCAATTTTGCTGATTTTTAGGGGATTTAATTTCCCTAAAACTTCACGAATCAAATACAGAAGCTGAAGAGTTTCTTCCTCATGCTTCGCCGAGAAGCTAGCCCTTGGGCTTTTCACATCTTTTTAAGTGACAGAATGCGAAGCTAGCTTCTGAAGCGAAGCTTGATAGATAACTTGTGTCCTTTGAGCAATTTTCAGGCCTAAGTGCCTTACCAGCGACGTTAGCCCTTTGGGCTTTTTGAATTCTATCAGGTGACAGAATGCGAAGTTAGAAAGTAGGGTTTCGCTACTTAGGCGCAACTACCTTTTAAGCTTTCACGTGAAGCTAACACATCATAACTTACTGCACTTCTGTCTTTGTGCAGAGTGAAGCTAACGCTTGGCTAGCTTCGCTTGGAAAGTGAAGCCATGCCTTTGGCGATTTGTTTTCTTCTGCACTCTGCCTTTTTGCAGAGTGTGAAGTCAAACTTCACTGCGAAGCTACTGCTAGGTTAGGCAAGCTTCACTTTGGAAGCGAAGTTATGCCTTAGCATTTTTTTTTGCTTTCTCTTTCCTTTTTATTTTCTGGGCTAATATATTTTCTCCTTTTTATTTTGCAGTGCACTATACCCCTGGGCCTCTGAACAGCCTTTTTTAGTCAGCTAGGGGATTGGACAAGAATATCAGTATATAATTTCAGGGACAGGCTTCTTTATTTAGTGAATGGAGTACTCCCGACCGCGACGCCCTGACCTCCACTGGAGATCAGCGCACAATGAAGAGTATTTTGACTGCTGCTCCTCTAAAAGACCGCAACCAAAAGATTTATTGGAAGTCCGGCTTCATGTTCGGGGATGCGGCGCCTGACACAGATCATCAACTGCTGGCTGAGAAAGGGCAATGGACCTTCACCTTGAACGGCGAGAAGTACTATCTTCCGTTTAGCAAGTGCCACTTCCTGCTATCTTTCTTTCAATGTGTAACAAGGCCTCGAAGATGAATTGGCAAGTGACCCGGACCACTGACTCGGTCCACGTGGGTATTCTGATGGCTTTCTCCCACGGCTACTCCAGGGCAGGCCATCCTCGGTGTATCCTAGGTCTGCATCCTGGAAATATCTTACAAGATATCTTGGTGGGGGAGAATCCGACGATTGTCCAAACTTTCGGCAATCAGTTTTTTAGGGTCAATGGTAATTGTCTGATGACTAACTTCAGGACTCTAGGTTAGATTCATCCTTCGTAGGCCTAGTGGAGGGACTTGACTTTGTACGCCTTGGCCCATTTTGAGGAGGATTTGAAAAGGCTGGGACTCCGCAAAGCTGTCAGGGCTACTTGCTATGGTATCCGCATGAGCGTAGCTAACTTCTACGCCATCTTTAAATTGTACTACCCAGTTACAAGGACTTTCTTCACTCCTATAGGCGAATTGAGCATGACTTTACATAAGATGTGGGAAGTCTCTACTTTGCCAATGGGATCTCTCCCTCATGAGGAATACTTCCCCTGCGAAGCAGAGTTGGCGTTTTTGGAGAAGCAAGAGCCCGCCCTGTTCGAGACCTATCAGGAGCTGATGTGCCACTTCTATATCTGCTCGGACATGCATGACAATTATAAGGGAGGTTCGAACAGTTTAAATAGTTGGGGGGATTATCTGTTCCCCAACCTAGAGAATGCCCCTGAAGAGGCTCATTGCGGGGTCATGGAAGAGGATATCTTCTACAGGATGAGGGAGCACGCCCATGGTGATATTGTTCTGGACAAAGACGATGGCATCTATGAAAAGGGCGATGCTTTCAAGAGCTTCCATCACTAGGCTTGCCAACCAATGTCCTGGAAAGCGCTTTTGGCCGGGTTTTTATCAGTCTGCTTGAAAAGATGTGCAGTGCCATCTCTTTCCAGCGATGTTATTCTCCCGACGGCTCTATTGCCAGCTGTTTGCTTAGTGCACGACCGCTCTCTAAGGCTCTTTCAGCCATGGTATGCCGCATACAACGAGGTCTCCCCGCATTGACAGAGGCCTTCTGCAGACCATCCGAACACCCTATGACGGACCAAACCCCAAGATTGGATTGCCATATACCGACCTGATGGCATGATTCGCTCTTCATATCATGCTATTATTCAACCCGGGGAAGAGCCTCCAGAGGGTGTTCGGATGGCGCACCTTCGCTGGTTCAAAAGATCTTCATGGTCAAGAATCTACGTGGCCACGGTTCATAAGTTGTTGTGCAGCCACGATGCTTACAACATCTTTCGGTACTTCCCCTACATCTGAGATGTCGGATATGGTGAGGAGTTCAAGGATGTCAGGAATGGCAGGACATCGCTGAGCCGTAGAGTTTTTGAGTGGCTGGTCAGCATCAGGCCTTCTCATCTGGTTTACCGGAGCGGAGACGTCTGTTGGAGCCATATGTCCCTTCCCGCTTTGCTCGCCATTTCGGCTATGATCAACTTTATGTTGGTAATCCGAACATCAACATGGCCTTCATAGGGCCTGATTGACGGTGCTCGCGCTTGGCGGTACTTCATTGCCGGTTGTACCGAGGTATGGCTGTGCATGCCGTTGAGGACCCCAAACCTATTATGACTTTGGAGTTCTACTAATTTTTACAGGATTTCCAACTCCACGCCAACCAGATTCGTCTTCAACTTCTTTGGCTTGAAGTGGATCACCCAGTGGATGAAGCAGAAAGTGATTGCTAAGGGAGAGGGCAAAAGAGTCCGGGTGCCAGGCATTCCGGAGTTTATCGCCACCACTGACAGTGAAGCTTCAGACGCCCAAAACTCTCGCTTTGAAGATATTGCCGGTGCTGGGATACGATGGGATGCTACTGGTGAGGTAAGCATGGCCCCCATAGAGGAAGTGAAAGTGGAAGAGGAAGATCCTGATGTCCACTTTAAGCGCAAGCGAAAGGGTGGATCTCGTAGAAAGAGGATAGTGAAGAAACCCTGTCGTCATACTCCCATTATTGCAGAGAGCAAGTTGGCTGCAGTTGCCTCCTCCTTCTACCCCGTTAGTTATCAAACTATCAACGTAGAAACAAGCAACTAAAAAAGCTGCTGCAGGTTTGGGTACGACCAGCTCCTCTTTGCAAAACCTCCTTTTTTTAATATATTCTCCTTTCTTATGCAACTAACTTGTTAATTCTGGATACAGGAACTGAAGCCGCAGGGGAACAAGGGGATTATTACGATCCTCTGTTTACCTGCAAGGAGGGTGACGAAACTAGCTACTTTGTCATCTCTGACGAATCTGAGGGTGACACGGCTGATGTCGGTCCTTCTGGTACTGGTGGGGACAAAAATAGCCCAATGGCTTCAAGCTCTAGGGAATAGGTTGCGGAGCTCTTAGTGAGTGAAGGCGAATCAGACATTCCAACTACGGAAGCCTTCAGGACAGATGAAGTTCTTCCTGAGAATGCTTCTGGTGCTTCTCTTGACACTGTCAGAGTTTCTTCTATGGAGCCTGTTGGAGTCAGCACAGTCGTCGAGGAAGACCAGACGGAGGTTGTTGAGGCAGTTGGGGCTATGCTAATCATGACTTCAACTCCTCTTGGTAAGGTTATAGTAATTTAGAAGTGACCTTTGTTTTACATTAATTATGACTTTGTCCTGATAATGTATTCTTGCACATGTTCTGCCTCTGGATGCATCAGCTTCAAGCGAGTCAGCGAGCCTTTTCAGAGAATTCAGGGAGGAGGCAAGCGCTTTAGCAGTGGTGGATGTTGCAAAGTTGGACGTCTTGTATCGCGACATGCCTTCTTACCAACCAGAGCCTGCTGGTGATTCCATGGTGGCTGAGGAGACGAGGGCTACTCTTCCTTTCACGGAACCAATCACATTCCTTGCTGAGTCGGTTGGTGAGATGATGGTGATTTCCCTAACGCCCCCAGTTCTAGCAACTATTAGCCTATGGGTAATCACCAGTCTGACATTTTCGACATTGGTTGTTGAGCCAGTTTTTCCTAGAGTAGTCACCAACCCTACCTCTATCGTGGTCAGTGAACTAGTATCAATGAAGACTCCTCCTCGTCCATCAACGATTCCTCGTCCTTCTCTAACCAGTGCTTCTGCCACTTCTTCTACCATTATGATAATGAAACCGATGGAAATTTTGTCTTCTGAGATTACTTGTTCACTGGGAGTAATTGAAGTTGAGAAGGAATTTATGGCGGAGATGGTCGACAGCTTCTACAAGAGCCTAAAGCGATCTATTACTTTGATTTTGAAGGGCTTGACCACCTCATTTTCAGCTCTAAAGGTGGTTCGCTCTCAAAATATTGAGAATACTGAGATTTAAGAAGGGACGATCAAGCTGTCGCATTGGAGCTTCTAGTGGAGAAGTTTAAGAAAGACGTGGGTGAATGGGTCACCTCAGTAGTTTAAACTTGGATTCTTCAGTTGATGAAGAGCTTGAGCGTCTCATGGCTCAAATGCGAGAGGCTCACTTTGCGGCACAGCAAGCGGCTAAGGCGCTATCTTCAGGTTTGAAGTCCTTGAAAATAAGAAAAATAGAAATTGGAGATGCCATTGATGCTTTTAACAACGCTCTTCTTGATGCTGAGGATAAGATTGAGAAGGCCAAAGAGATGATCAAGAGGGGCAATCTTCTCCTGTCCAAGGCTAAATCAGTTCGTGTTAAGGAGATTACTCAGTTTGAGCAGCTCAGAGCCCAAAACGATGAAGTCCAGCAGCACGAGATAGTACAAAAGGCAACTCTGACTGAAATTAAGACTCGTTTGTCCCAGACAGCGAACTTTAATGAAGCTGAGTTGAGATCACAAACATTTATCAGAGCTGCTAATGAGAAAAAAAAATAAGCAGGCCACCCTCGAAGAACGGATCAAGTCCTACGAAGCACCATCATAGCTTGTAATCCATGTTATTCTCTTTTTTCCTTTTTGAATCAATAAAAATAATTTTGTTTGACTCTTTTGTTGTATTTTTTGCTTTTATCTTCTGAGTCTGCAATAATTTCAAGTTATATTATAACTTTCAAAAGAAAGGAGATAACGATATAGTCTTCCAATTTATACCATAAGAATATTAACTAATCTATTCAGAGGTTGACAACATGATAGAATTAGTTATTTGATAAATTATCACTAATAAATTTGAGAAATGACTCGATTCAAATCTTGTTGGGATGGGACAAAGCGAAATTGACGATCTTGTTGTTCAGTAGTAAATATTAATATGACATATTAAAGATCATCAGATTTATAAATTGGTGTGATGAACTAGACACTACAACAACGTGATGAAGTTGAGTTTGTCAATTCAGACTTAGAAGAAAATTTTTGTCTGTTGTTCAGAGATGAAGAATTGGCTGCCGCCGCTACTGCTGTCTTTGATGGGTTCGGGTTCACACCCGAACCCATTAGTCCTATTGGGTCGACTTTGAAACCCAATAACAACCCAATAACCCATCACTTAATTTATGGGTATGGGTCGTGGATCTAAACCCGACCCGTTATGAGCCCAAACCCGCTCCCAAACCCAATAAAGGTAATATTACATAAAAACCCTGCAAATATTTATTATTTACATTTAAGATATTTTTATTACATATTTAACCCATTTCTATTACTTTTAGCGTTTGGGCGATATCTGGAGCATCCGACTCCGATTTGGACAATCCTGGAACCGTTGTGATCATGAGAAAGAGAGCTACCTTCTCATGGCTAGTTTGTGAGTGCTTTTCTTTTATCAAGTATGATTATCGTAGTTAATTAAATTGGTTGGTTGCTTTATCACATAAGTCGTGTTTACCGGTTAATCACTGTAAAGACTGTAAATACCGGTTAATAAATTGTAGTTAGTAGAATATTAGTGTAAACATGCTTTAAACATAATCAATATCATAATAATATGGTGACCGTCATTACAAATAGGGATATCTGATACTCAATTAGGTATGTGATTGCTAAAATGAAAGAACAATCAAAGAGTTTAAGAATTTACTGTGTAGCTTGTGGCTAACGGGTCGTGTCCACGAGGAGGAATGCGATGGAAGCTTTTCGGTGATTCGTTTAAAAACAAAGAATTGTGTTCGTTTTTTAACGGAAAAAGAAAATGGAAAGAAAGAGATGATTAAAAGAGAAATTGCAACTTTAGATAAGGCTTTGGAGAAGGTGATTTAAAAAGCTCAAAAATTGTTTTGTTGATTATAATAAGGAAGAAAATCTGGGCTCACTATCTCACTACTCAATCATTCATCCTTCTATTGAAATCCTAAGTGCCTCAAATTGATCATAGGTAAAACCTAAAGTTGATTTTTAGAAAGTTCGAAGTAAAGCACATAAGATGGTTGGAAGAGTTCACTCTTTTCTTTGAAAGATCGTTTAGAATCGAATGTTAAATCATCAAGCGCGATGAAGTAAGAATGAAGTAAAAACAGTTCAAGAGACATTCATGAAAGAAGTAAGAGTTTAACAATCTAAACCCATCCTCATGTGCCTTCAAGAACACTTTCAAGAAGAAAGGATTTAAGTAAGGCATGCAAATGATTCATTGGGTCTTTTTCTTTAAAACCAGAAGAGAAGAAGAACTAAAGAGAGTTACAATAGTGAGCCCAGAAAACTATTTTAGTTACTCATGGAAAACAAAGAAGAAAGTAAATAAATAATGCAAGACATACCGTAATACGAATGGAAGAAAAAGCAACTCAATTCTTGTATTGATGTAACTTCAATCTTCAAGTACAAGCACTCAATTCCTCTCTCTCACAAGTATGTGTACTGAACTACAAATTGAAAAACAAGAATACAACTTTTACACTATCTAACAAAGAGCCTAAATCCTTAGAAAATAAACACAAATTCTAATCCTAATCTTCGCTCTATTTTGCTCTGTTGAAACTGGTATTTATAGGGAAAACCAAAAGGGGAGGATCCCGGGAAGATTGGGGGAGCAAACGCTCCCCAACTGATGTAACAAGGCCGCGAAAATGCGGCTTGGGCCGCGGAAACGCGGCCTTGATGTGGCCAGGTGGCCACACCCAGTTGGCTGGCTCCCCTGGTTTGGTGAATTTCTCGTATCTTCTTCTGGTTTTTTTGTTTCTACTCCAAAAGTTGACGAAACAGCCTTTGATTGTTTGGCTTCAGCTGCTTGATTCAGAAAGGATTCTTCTCAACCTCTTGATATGCCAAGATTTTACCCTGATTCCTTGATTTCGAATTTATTCTGAATTAAATCAGAATTTGGTGGGCTTTTGGGCTTGTTTCTCTTTTCTTTCTTTTAGCACTTTGGCCTACATTTAACAAAGAAAAAAGAAGACTTATTAATAGGATTTATTAGCTAAAAAGTATGGTAAGGCGACAATGTAAATGTGATATATGTGACTAATCGCACCCCCACACTTATCTTTTGCTCGCTCTCGAGCAAAACATCAGACTAATTCTAATCAATTATTGGACCACCTTCGCAGGTCACTCGATTGCACTGAGCAGTGCAACAAGCCGTTAAACCTCTAGGTTACCCCTAGAGGACGAGTTATGTCTCGTGAGGGTTTTCAGTGAATTGCACCCACAAAATCCATAAAGAAAGAGGAAAAAATTAGTATTTTCGAAAAGCATTTTTAAAGGAGAAAATATTTGAAGTATATTTGTGAGAGTGTAAGTAATCTATAAGTTATAAAAATATCAAATTTTTCATTCCTAAACTTAGTCTCTATTCAAAAACATGTCATCATTCAAAGTAAGGAGTCAAATTATTTTTCTCATCTAGTCTATTAATTTACCCTGAGTCGTATGCACCACCGTGACTGTGAAGTTGACTAAGGGTTTTTAACATCAACTCCTATGCCTTATTTATATGTATTTTTGGTGGATTTTATTCCTCAATTTCATTAGGCTTTCTAATCTGTCCATGTAACGAGCCTTCAGTTGGTGACACCCAAACCGGACAGTTTTAGGGCACCAGATGAGAAAACACCCCTAAGGACTTAAACACTCGAGTAGACAAGGCTACGAAACCAAGGTTTTTATTTATGAAATGTACCCTTTTTAGGCGTGAATACTTATGCTTCATGAGACATAAATACCGAGCTTAATCAGAGGATTTATATATATACATTTTTTTTCAAACTTATCTAATTATCTTTTGCATAAATACCAAGGCTTGCTTAGGTCAAAGCACCTAGCTAATCAATAATTAGATTTGTTTATTTTTTCATAATATATTTTTTTATAAGGCATAAGAGTCTCTGTTTTTAAACCCTAAGTGTGTAAGTATATTTAGTGTGCATATTTCATCAAGGTAAATATCAAGATTAAATTACTTTTACAAATTTTCTTCCTAACCTTAAACATCAAACAAGTTATCTGACTTTGACCAAGTATAAGAAATCCTAATTATGATTTTCCTATTCCTTAAAATTGACTTAATTTCTTACAAAAAATATATCAAAATATTGTTCTAACCTTTCAAAAAGTTTTTTTTTTCAAGTTATAGTAGTCATCATGTTACATGTTAGAACCCTCCCCCACACTTATCTCATGCATTGTCCCCAATGTATGAAAGAAATGTATACATGCATGAAATGAAATGTAAATGAGGTGCATATATTATACAGGAATATGTACAACATCAAGTTTCTCCCACACCTAGGTCTTTTTCGGTCTTATTCTGCTAGCTCTCTTCCCATCATTCCAATGGGTCCTCTTTATAGGGCACAGTGGGGAGGCCACTTGTTTTGTCATTTTAGCTTCCTTCCTCCCCAGTCTCACCTTCTTTGGGTGTTTCTTCCTCATATTGCTACAATCATTATTCAAAAATTTATCACCACCACACTTCTCAGTTGGAACTTCCTCACTATGAATTCCTAGGAATTCTAACTCAGTTCTCTATATCTCCTCAAAGTTTAGGTCAACACTTTCCCCTAGAAATGTGCAATTAACCAAAAGATCTCTAGTTGGTTCATCCAAAAACATGAGTTCTTCTTCGAAGAGCTTTTCAAAGAGTATGTCAATCGAAGGTTCTTGAATTATATCCTTACGATACATTATTGGCTGGCTCATCGAAAGTGAAGATATTCAAATCAAATTTCCCCTTTTTCAAGGGTATTCTAACATTAGGATCTTCGACATATGCCTTCTCATCAAGATAATCGCATTCATTTTTAAATAATTCATTAAGAAACATCGACTCATCTTCTAAATCTTCACTCTCTTCATCACAATTGTTTTCAACAAAGTTTACCTCAAATGTTTGATCTCTTATCTTACGAGGTTATTTTTCTAGGTTGAAGACATTGACTTCTCTAGTCATGTCCCCAAAAGTTAACCTCATGGATCCATTCCTACAATTGATGATGGCATTGGCAGTAGCAAGGAATGGTCGCCCTAGGATAACAGGAGTTTGACCCCTATGATTGAAGTTAGACACAGGTTGCGTCTCAAGAACTATGAAATCAACAGGGTAAATAAACTCCCCAACCCGGATAAGGACATCATTAATCTCCCGTTTTGAAACTTTCACTGAATGGTCAGCCAGTTGGATAGTGACTCGAGTTGGACTAAGATCACCCAACCCGAGTTGTTGATAAACTGAGAATGGAAGCAAGTTGATACTTGCCCCTAAGTCAAGAAGTGCATGACTAATCTCGGCTTGTCCTATTGTGCAGGCAATGATTTGACTACCTGGATCCTTGTACTTGACAGGGATCGGACCCGATAGTAGCTCACTAATGCTAGTGGCTAAGAAGACCTTTTTTGGTACATTAGTCTTTCTCTTCTTGGTGCACATATCCTTAAGAAACTTAGCATAAGAGGGGACTTGTTAGATGGCATCAAGAAGTGGCACATTTATCTTCACTTGATTAAAGATCTTAATTATCTTATCCATGTGTGGATTTTGCTTGTTTTTCAGCCTATTAGGAAATGGTGCTATAGGCTAGTGCATATGACTGGTTGACTTATCTTTTTCAGATTCATCAAATTTAGGAAGAGTTAGATTAGATGAGATGGATGCTGAAGTGTGATTGTGCTGACTAGGATTAGGTGGTGTTGACACTTGGTTATCAACTTTCTTTCCCGACCTCAATGTATGAATAGCATTACATTGATTCAGTGATTGATCCTCAACCAAATGAGCTTGTTGTGAATTCCTAGGATTCATAATTGGTTGATTGGGCAAGGTACCCTTTTGCCTCTCATGTTGTGGGTTGGCTAACTGGCTCATTTGACCCTCTAGCCTCTGTATTGTTTGCGTGAGAGAATTCTGATTCTTCATGTACCTTTTCATGTTTCTCTCAAAATCAGTCATTCTCCTTTCAAGTTGAGGATTCTGGAAAGAGGATTGTGGAGCTTAGTTGGGAAAGTTTTGTTGATAGTTTGGAAAGTTAGATGGATGGTTGGGAGAATTATTATGGAAATTGAAAAAATTGGGTTAATGATTGGAAGAATTATTACTATGATGGAAGTGGCTAGTATGATTTGACCGTGTGTGGTCATTATTTTGATGGCTCCATGAGAAATTGGGGTGATTTCTCCAGCCAGGATTGTACGTTGGAGCGTAAGGATAATTGTTCGGCCTTGAGAAGGCCGCATTCATTGGTTCCGAAAAATGTTGGTGAGCTTGAAATATAGGACTCCTCAAACACATGATTCATGGCCTAACAGTAAGTACAACCCGGAGTTGGAAATTGGCTTGGGCTGACTTGATTGACTGGACTTGATTCCTTAGTTTCTAGAGCTTCCAGTCTTCTCGCTAGGTTAGCTAACTTAGCCTCGTTCGTTATGGATGATTCAATCGAATGGAGACCTCCTTTTGAAGAGAGAGAGTTTGGATTTCTAGAGCTTTCACTAGTAGGTTCCCATTGGATGGTCTTTTCAGCTAAATTCTCATATAAATCTCATCCTTCATGCTCATCCTTCTGCAAGAATCCCCCTTGGCACATGCTTTCTAAGAGGGTCTTGGTCGAGTAGTCTAAACCGTCATAAAGAATTTGGCATTGTAGCCATTTCTCTATTCCATGATGAGGACATTGGATAAGGAGGTCTTTGAAGCGTTCAAAGTACCTCCAAAACGGTTCACTAAGTTCTTACTTGAACTGCATTATGTTTTCCCTAACGAGAGCGGTTTTGTAGATTGGATAGAATTTCTTCAAGAAGACCTTGATGAAACCATCCCAAGATGTGATAGAGCCGGCCGCTAAGCTATAGAGCCATTTCTTGGCTAGGTCCTTAAGAGCAAATGGGACAAATCTCAACCTAATAGTATCATTTGAAAGGTGTGGAATTTTCTTCATTAAGCATACTTCTTCAAATTCTCTTATAAAGAAATAAGCATCTTCGGACTCTAAGCCATGGAATTTAGGGAGTGTATTGATGAACTGTGGCTTAAGCTCAAAGTTGTGTTCACAACCGATGGAAGTTGGATGCAGGATGGAAGTGATGTTCTAATGGGATAGAACCTATCCTGCAAAGATGTCGGTCGATCCATAACCGAATCTAGTCTTGTTTCGAACTTGGGTGGTGATGTGTTTCTAGTTAACCTAGATGAATTAGGGTCTCTTGACCACAGTTGCATACACAAACACAATCACAAGCAAGTTCACTAATAGTCAAGAAAAGAAAATAACCAAGCCTAGTTTAAGGTAACCTTAACCTAGACAACTCCTAACTGGTTGATTGTCCACTGGAGGTACAATGTAGACTTTGACCACAAGCTAATCAGACAGGTCAGGGCAAGATTGGTGGGAGGTTATCCGTCAAAGACGTTCCTTAATTAAGTAACCACCAACCTTTGGGCTTTCGGCCCTCAATCCTCTTCCTAGACACTGATTTGGCAGGAGTCAATTTTCAATTCCTTCCCCCTTAGGATAATCTCCTAGTGAGTTCGAGATGTCCCTAAGGCCAACGTCTATCAGATTTTACTTAGGCTTAGGTTTGTGAGTGCTTGGAATCTGATTTTTGGGACAAGGAAGGGTGATTAAATCTCCACCTTATCTTGTTATTGGGTGTTGCCCTTAAAATCAATTTTGTGCAAGTGTACAAGATAAATAAGATTCACTCAAAGCAATATAAATCAACCAAGAGATGAGTCCTATTCTGAATGCAATGCGTACGTACCTTGCTCCAGCACTCTTCAACAGTAAAGTAAATGAATTGAAAAGACACGTGCCTAAAATGCAAACGTCTAATTAATTTTTTTAAACTTTTCTACAAGTGTTTTACTGTTGGTTTAAAACAGGGATGGTGGAAAGCAGATATAGCAAGAATATAACATACAAAAACTTAATTTTTTTTTTGCGAGCAATATATCCTACAAAAAAGAGTTTTAGTAGTCCAATGAAATTTTTAATTTTTGCAACGCAATTTCTTGAAATTCTGTTTCCTACTTTCGAGAGTAGGGGCACAGAATTTGCAAGTCTTCTCTTGTAAAGCTTAAATGCTTATCTGAATCTTCAAGTCCCTAAAACAACACACAAAACTTATTAAAAAACAAACACACCGTTCCCTCCCCGGCAACGGCGCCAAAAATTGATTGCTAAAATGAAAGAACAATCAAAGAGTTTAAGAATTACCGTGTAGCTTGTGGCTAACGGGTCGTGTCCACAAGGAGGAATGCGATGGAAGCCTTTTGATGATTCGTTTAAAAATAAAGAATTGTGTTCATTTTTTAATGGAAAAAGAGAATGGAAAGAAAGAGATGATTAAAAGAGAAATTGCAACTTTAGAGAAGGCTTTGGAGAAGGTGATTTAAAAAGCTTAAAAATTATTTTATTGATTATAATAAGAAAGAAAATCTAGGCTCACTATCTCACTACTCAATCGTTCATCCTTCTATTGAAATCCTAAGTGCCTCAAATTGATCATAGGCAAAACTTAAAGTTGATTTTTAGAAAGTTTGAAGTAAAGCACATAAGATGGTTGGAAGAGTTCACTCTTTTCTTTGAAAGATCGTTTAGAATCGAATGTTAAATCATCAAACGCGAAGAAGTAAGAATGAAGTAAAAACAGTTCAAGAGACGTTCATGAAAGAAGTAAGAGTTTAACAATCCAAACCCATCCTCATGTTCCTTCAAGAACACTTTCAAGAAGAAAGGCTTTAAGTAAGGCATGCAAATGATTCATTGGGTCTTTTTCTTTAAAACCAGAAGAGAAGAAGAACTAGAGAGAGTTACAATAGTGAGCCCAAAAAACTGTTTTAGTTACTCATGAAAAACAAAGAAGAAAGCAAATAAATAATGCAAGACATACCGTAATACGAATGGAAGAAAAAGCAGCTCTATTCTTGTATTGATGTCACTTCAATCTTCAAGTACAAGCACTCAATTCCTCTCTCTCACAAGTATGTGTACTGAACTATAAATTGAAAAATGAGTATACAACTTTTGGACTATCTAGCAAAGAGCCTAAATCCTTAGAAAATAAATACAAATTCTAATCCTAATCTTCGCTCCTTTTTGCTCTGTTGAAACTGGTATTTATAGGGAAAAATAAAAAGGGGAGGATCCCGAGAAGATTGGGGGAGCAAACTCTCCCCCAACTGATGTAACAAGGCCGCGGAAACGCGGCCGGTGTGGCCAGGTGGCCACACCCAGTTGGCTAGCTCCCCTGGTTTGGTGAATTTCCCGTATCTTCTTCTGGTTTTTTTATTTCTGCTCCAAAAGTTGACGAAACAGCCTTTGATTGTTTGGCTTCAACCGCTTGATTCAGGGAGGATTCTTCTCAACCTCTTGATATGCCAAGATTTTGCCCTGATTCCTTAATTTCGAAGTTATTCTGAATTAAATCAGAATTTGGTGGACTTTTGGGTTTGTTTCTCTTTTCTTTCTTTTAGCACTTGCCTACATTTAACAAAGAAAAAAAGACTTATTAATAGGATTTATTAGCTAAAAAGTATGATAAGGTGACAATGTAAATGCAATATATGTGACTAATTAGTATGATCACCGGTACCTGCCTCACACTAGACACCGTTACTACATGTACCTGTACTTGTTACCCGAACATTCTAGCACTTTGGATATTGTAATTTCTATATACCCATTTCACTAGATATTGTTATCACACATTACACGATATATTGTCATTCACAGATACTGATACACCAACACTGTTATTGTCTATTATGGAATCACTGATATACGGATACACCGACACTGCTATTGCATGTTATGGAGTTACTGCTATACGGATACCCTGTACACTATTAGTGGGACAAGGATACACCAATTCACTGGATACCGTCATTTCATATATTGATATTATCGTTACATGGATGCTCGATACACAGTTATCTCATGTTCACACATCACTGTTACATATGTTCACCGCACGAGTGTACATGCATGTATTGTTTCTATCTTCTTGTCATATGAATCACCATTCATATTACATGTATTATTGTTCCATGTTATCCCTGTATTCCTATTATATTATTGTTTCCCATTACTGATATTGATGTTCTCGTTAGTGGACATGAGAGCTGTTGATATGCGATGTGTGGAACTAAGTGCCACATGGATCCAAACCACGGGGGCCACCTCTAGAATCCAACATCTATTGTTTCCCGTTTCCCGTTATCTTGTTCTATGCTATCAACAGAGCTCAGGTCCTGTTATCATGTTACATGTACCATGCACTGTATTTGTTCTTACTACACTGTGTACTTTAAATATCATAAATATAACTTGGGGATGGGGGAGACTTGACGGTTGATTAGATCTTATCGGGTGGATGTACTGGATCCATATTGTTAGTCCCACTGCAGGGGACGGTAGTGCTGCCTACCAATTGTATATAGCTCCATGAGCTCCCATTTCTTGTTTCGTGCTCCCCTCTTAGCGGAGGGCCCTGGTCTCAGCAGCCAGGGGTCCGTTTAAGGCCGTGATCCCGGGTATGCACGGGATACACCTACCCGATAAGAGCTCCTCGACCATTTGATTTTCAATTAACATAATAAAACAGTATACACAATAGTGACGTCGGGAACACTTGTTATTTGGTCACTCTCTCGTTTGGATAATGGTACCCGTATGCCATGTCCGGATAGGTTCGACTGGAGTGCGGGCTCCAGTATTAACTGCCAGTGGTATGGGACACTAGAAGAGATTGATTAAAATACCAGTGGTACTGATTGTTATTATTGTATAAATAACATGACTTGCCTGATACATGTATACTATTGTGTAGTTGTACTTGTTACTATTCCTGATATTTTATCCACTATCATGTTACCTGTAGACTTTGTTACATTACCAGATACTTGTTACACTTCATGTGGTGACACATTCTTCATGTACACGTATACCTTGCATTGCATGCCTTTATTTCCTGTATATCCTATAGACACTATTCCCGTATACTCACATCGCCATAGAATGGTTGCATACTTCATCTACATGTTCACATGCATCACGTCAACAGTGTTTATTATATACAAACATGAGACTAGACATGACTCAATGATAACATGCTAATTGGTGATGATATTAAAATATGACATTGTTATATTTCTACAGCTTATTAAATTTCTATTATATGGTATCACTATTACATAAACATGTATTATATATTATTTTTGTGCTTGTATTACTATAGTACATATTACTGCCTCCTTCATTTTACCACTCACTAGGTCGCTTTCTAACGACCCTAGGTTTGCGTGCCCAGGTTGGAGATCTGAGTTATTGTATTATCAGATAGTTCATTTGATTCACATAGGAGACTCATCATCGAGACCATTCATAGGTATCTTTGTGATTTGTTTCCATTATCTTATTTATCACTGTTTTCATATCTGTTATGATAACTAACCTCTTTCTGTAGGTATTCTTATACTTAATTACTGCTGGAACTCTTGTATAAATGGAGGCTATTTCCTGTACTGAGGCTTAGCGTACGTACGTGAGGGTATCTCCACCCTGCGTATGTACGTCGCCATAACGTCCCCGTACCTTCGGGATTGGGGCGTTACATAGTGGTATCAGAGCCTAGGTCACACTTGGTGTGGGTAACCACCTGGGTCAATGATTGAGCTCTTACCAACAATACAATCAGGTTCAGATTAACTTATCTGTATCTGAATTTGGGGATTCCAGCGACGAGTACAAGAATACAATGTCATTAACAATTCATTCCTTGACTCTTTTTTATTCCTTACTTACAGTTGTCAACCAGAATATCCGATTTCCTTATCGCTTTCTTTTCATCTTATTGCTTCCAATCCGTTAGCGTTAGTTCACTACAAAAATTCTCCACCCCGAGTTCCTTATAGATATCAGAGTGCGCAGCGGAAGTATCGTGGGCATGTAACATTTAGGTTTTGGGGATGTAAATATTGTTCTCACACCTGAATTGAAATTTCGAGGACGAATTTTTTTGTAAGGTGGGGAGAAATGTAACCCCCTGATCCCTGATGTACGTATCACAATATCAGTACTCGATACGGTGTACAAAATGGATTTGACCTTTCTGATAGTCTGATTGAGCTGATTTCGATTTCAGATATTATTTTTCAATATTTTAGATTTTTTAGAATTTCCTGAAATTTTTCTAGATTATTTTGGAAAATCTCCGTAGTCGGTGTCGACCGATAGCGGTAATCGGCTCTATGATTTTTAATTCACAAACGGAGTTGAATTTTGAGAATCTACTTTCACCTTGTATCTTCGAATTATCTTATCTACATTATGATATTTTTGAGGCTTTTTCTAAATTTATGAAAAATCGGGCCAAACTGGTGGTCGCCCGGTATCGGTGATACCTTTCAGGATTTTTAATTTGTAAATTAGACTGAATTTCTTCAAATCGTTTTCATATTATGTCTCAGGCTAATATTCCCTATTTTATAGAATTTTTGGGACTCAAATGGACCTAGTCAAATTTTACTGAGTAAAATAATATTAATTAAATAATATAACAATCTTTTTCTTTTTTTTCCTTTCTTTTTCCCTCATCTCCATTTCTCTGGAATCCTCCCCCACCGACTTAAACAACCGCCCTTCCTCCTCTTTCAAAACCTCTCTCTATCTCTCAATTCCCCCTCTACACTCTCTCTCTCTTTCTCTTTCTCTCCACTCTCTTTGTTTTTCTTGACATCCACGGAGCAGACCGTCGGCAGCCTTGCCGCTGGCGAGCCGGCAAGCCATGGTGACCGGTGTGCCACCGCCGCACCTCCAACCCAGGCGCCACCGTTCTACACCGAGGCCGTACCTCTACACTGAGCTCTCACTAGAAGTCGAAACAATGCGAATCGCAAATCCGCCTCCTCAAATACAAAGTAAAACACTTTGGTGATCACAACACTTTTTGATCAACTAAAACACTCTCACAACAAAGATCCCTATAGGATTGATATGGTAATGGATAGCTCAAGTTGTGTGTGAGAAAACTAGGATTGATTTAGTTTGGTAAAAAACTCAAGAAATCTCTTTTACAAAACACTCTTGAAAAACTCTCCTTTTGATATGAAAGTATTTGGCTCTAAAACAAGTGGAGACAAACACTTAGAAGTGTAGGAAAAATTATCTTGATAACCCACATAAAATCTTATAGAAAACAGTCCAAGAGAACCCCAATATATAGGCTCCCAAAATATGACCGTTGGAGGCTAACTCAGCAGGAAGTCCTGCTGTCGGTTGACCGCCCGGTCGATCGGCCAACAGTTAAATTTCTGACCGTTGTGTCATCAGTCGACCGAGGCCTAGATATAGAGAGCAGAAGCTCTCTGCCGGTCGAGCGCCCGGTCGACCGGGGCCAGATCCAGAGAGCAGAGCTCTCTGGCGGTCGACCGGGTCGGTCGACCGGCCCTCCAGCCAAACAAGGCCATGCATGTCTGTGCACATCGATCGACTGACTTCTGGCTTGGTCGACTGTGTGGTCTACCGGCAGAAGGTCAGAACACAGGTTTTAGGGATTAAAACTCGGTCTTTTTCCTTCAATAAAATCCCATAAATTCTCATAAATTCTACAAAAATAAGTTCATTGATATACTTTGATATACAAACATGTTTGATTAAAAATCAAAACATAGTACAAACATTTTGAACTATTTTTGTAATATAAAAGTTTTGCCTTAAAGAAAAACCTGTATTTCTCAAAAACAATTTTTCTAAAACCTTTTCAAATACAAAAAAAAGATATTCTAAACACTTTTGAAGCTTAGTGTGTATGAATATGATCCACTACACATATATGATAAAATACCAATGTTTTTGACATTAAGCTTTAAAATAAGTTTTGATAAAACATATGTATATTTTAAAGCTTAAAAATCAAATCGGTATTTTTCAAAACAAAACCTCTTTATGAAAACACATATAAATCTTGTGTTTGAGTGTATATGAACTTGAGCAATCCACCAACTAATCTATGCTTTACATTTTTCTAAACATAAAATCTTGACACTTACAACCATGACACAAGTCTTCTTGGAAATCTTCTCTTCAAGGTCTTCTTTTCCTTCTTGACTTGGTCCAAACCTTGATCCAATGAGTTAGACTCCTCTTGAGTACTTGATGCAATCATGATGCGCGAGCTCTTAAATCAACACGTGCTACCTCCAAAATTTTGACTTTAAATTTTTTATTGAAACTAAACACCTACTAAGATCTTAATTAAATATCTGATACTAATTAAATACAAGATCATTAGTACTATAACTACATGAGTTAATCATTATCAAAACTCGAGTGATGGGCCTTCGGGCCAACAATCTCCCCCTTTTTGATGATGATAAAACTTATGGAGTTATATATGCATGGATTAAAGTTAAGCTTCGTAGAAGCTCCCCCTTAACTCATGCATAACAATAAACAAATAGATATTCAATGAAGTGCATAAAACTAAATATATATGTGTGTGTGTGTGTGTGTGTGCGTGTGTGTGTGTATAAACAAGGTGAGAGAAACATGAATAAATCAAAAATTCTTTTCCCCAAAAGCCTTCTCCCCCCTTTTGTATAAACTTTCAAAATCCTTCTCCCCCCTTTTGTATAAACATAAAATATAGAACATGCATAAACTCAATATATGCATAAACCTAATTTCTAACTACGCATATATAAACACAAAATCATTCTCTCCCTTTTTATCAATCATCAACAAAGGGGTGAAAAATAAATCAACAATAAGGATATATATGCGATATACATTCATGAAGAGGAAGACGGTAAATTAGCTCCCCTGCATTACATGAAGAAGGGATGATAAAACCCTAACTCACATAAAACAAAATATACAATGCATAAGTGGAGATGTTAAGCTCTCCCTACACACGTGTACCACATAAAGAAGAGATGTCAAGCTCCTCAATATAAAATACACTCAATATGAATCTATATATAGAAGAGATGATAAGCTCCCCTTGTATATAGGCAATACATATCAAAACATTTTTAAAAATCACTTTAAAGATAAATTTTGAATTTCTTAAAACAAATTCAAATTTTGAGATACCACTTGTGAGTAAACAAAATTAAGCAAAATTTTAAGATATCACAAGATTATTGATACCAATTGCAATTGAAAATTTTTGATACCAATTGAATTTGAAACATTTGTAAAGTTTGATACCAATGAAAGTAAAATATTTTATATTTTGATACCAATTGAAATATATGATACATTTTGATACCAAATAAAATGTAAAATATTTTTGATACCAATTGACATCGAGACATATTGATACCAATTGAAGTATATTATAAATTTTGATATCAATTAAAAGGTAAAATATGAAGTATATTTTGATATCAATTGAAATACTAATTGAAAATAATGCATAAGCTCTTTAAAATACCAATTGAGATCAAAATTTAAGTCAAGCTTAGTATAAACATAATTTGTGCTTTAAACATATAAGGATATTATAAATCAAGTACAATCAAATCATGTATATGTATGAAAATAAAAATACCAATTGAAATTGATATTATTTAAAATTTGAAGCATACATATATAAGAAAACATGTTGGCCCAAAGGCCTATCACTCTAGTTTTGATGATGATCAACTCATGTAGTTATAGTGCTAATGATCTTGTATTTATTTAGTCTCAGATTCATGATCAAGATCTTAGTAGGTGTGCAGTTTCAACAAAGGATTTAAAGTCAAGTTTTCGAGCTAGCACGGTTTGATTCAAGAGCTTGTGCATTAAGACCACATCAAGTACTCAAGAGGAGTCTAGCTCTATGGATCGTGTTTGGACCAAGTCAAGAAGATGAGAAGACTTCAAGAAAATGAAGACTTGTGTCTAGGTTTGTTTTATAAGATTTTATTTTTGATAAAATGTAAAGGATAGAATAGTTGGTGGATTGCTCAAGTATATCTATATGCACACACACTCTTGATTAGATGAGTTTTCATAAAAGAATTTTTATTTTAAAAAATACAAAAGAGTTTTCTTTTTGAAAAATACCGGTTTGAGTTGTGTTTTGTTTTTGGTTAAAGACTATATAAATCGTTTTTAGAGCTTAATGTCAAAAACATAGATATTTCACCATGTTTGTGTAGTGGGTCATATCCATACACTCTATACTTCAAATGAGTTTAAATATCTTATTTTTGTATTTGGAAAAGTTTTTAGAAAAACAAGTTTTGGAAAAATTAATTTTTGAAAAAATACAGTTTTCGTTTTTAAGCCAAAATTTTCAAGTTACAAAAATAGTCCAAATTATTTGTAACATGCCTTGATTTTGTGCAAGCATGTTTGTTTATCAAAGAATATTGGTAAAACTATTTTTGTGGATTTTTCATGATTTTATGGGATTTTATTTGAGCCAAAATGACCAAGTTTTTCTTTCCCTAAAATCCCTGACTTGGCTTCAGCCAGTCGACCGGCCGGTCGACCGCGCGACGTGCACAGACGTGCACGAGTCTGGCTGGAGGGCCGGTCGACCGGGACGGTCGACCGTCCGGAGAGCTTTGCTCTCTGGAAAGCCTCGGTCGACCGGGACGGTCGACCGACAGAGAATCTGTTCTCTGTTCCAGAGGCTCGGTCGACCGGGCCGATCGATTGAAGCCCCAACGGTCGGATTTCTGACCGTTGGCGGTCGACCGGGCTATCGACCGACAGCTCTGTCAGACCCCAACGGCTAGTTTTTCTAGCTCTATAAATTGGGGCTTTTGGGGGCTGTTTTCTACAAGATTTTGGGAGAGTTTTTGAGCCAGTTTTTCCTACTTCATTAAAAGAGTTTTCTCCACTAAATTGAGAGCTAATACTTCCAATCAAAAGGGGAGTTTTATCAAGAGTGTTAAAAGAGATTTTCTTGAGTTTTCCTCCACCACTTCCATCCTTGTTTTACTCACAAACACTTGAGCAACCATTGACATATTCATCCTATAGGAGTGTTTTTGTGAGAGTGTTTATTGGTGATTAAAGTGTTTAGATCACCAAGAGATCTTTTCTTGTTCTTTGAGGAGGCGGACAAGTGTGTTCGCGGTGTTTCGAGTTCGGGTGCGAACTTATTGTTTGAGGTGCGGCCTCGGTGAGCTTGTGGGCTTGCGGTGTGTACGGACTAGGGAGTCCGAGAGCTTGTAGGTGTTGCGGCACCGAGTGATCCGGTGGGATCGATTATAGTGGAAATCCTTCGTGTGTCGAAGGCGGGGAAGTAGAGCAATGGTGCTCAAACCTCGAAACAAATCCCTTGTGTTTGCGATTGCTCACTCTCTCTCTCTCTCTCTCTCTCTCTCTCTCTTTGTCTCTTGTTTATATCTTGCATGCTATTATTGTCATTATACTTATATGCTTGATATATTGTGTGCTCATATTGTATATGCTTGGGTTTGTTTGCTCACACTTGTATTTAACCAAGAGAGCCAACGCGGCACCTCAACCCTTATCTAGGGGAATCTAGAGGAGTTAGTCTAGAGCCCTTCACGGGGAATTCGGCTATACTCTTGTGTTATACGTGGTGTTTAGTTTAAATAGTTTGTTTAGGTCATAATAGTTTTTAATTCCGCATTTAGTGACCATTAGGTTAGCCATCACCTATTCACCCCCCTCTAGGTGATTCTACAAAACATATATGAGTATACAAAAATAGAATTTCATGAAGTTCATGTGTATTACTCATACCTAACTACCCCATTCATACATATGATAAAAGATTTTCAAATAGAGCATACAAGGCATGGTCGTCCATTCATCCGCTCTTAAAGGGTTGGTAGGGGTTTTCAAAAATAAGAGTCTGAAAATATTTTACATAATTTGAAAACTCTACCCATTGAAGATTAAATAACTAGTTTAAAATAATTTTTGAGAAACTAGTTAACGATCCTTCAAAGCATGAAACCAAATCATATATATCTCATGAAATATACCAAATACACAAGAGTCGACACTCAAAATCTATAAAGCACATAAAAACTCATGAAAACAAAGTCATGAGTAAACAAATTAAATATGAGTGCACAAGCATCATGTAATTAGCATTTTCATGAAAATGATCATTAAGGTTCAAAAACTTCAAACATGTGAAAATTAAAAAAAAATTATTTTTCATTTAAAATAAACTTTAAGGTATATGTATGTTTTATCTAAATTTAACAATATACATACATATCTCAAATATAAACAAGTCCATAATATGATTTGCATGAAGGCAAGTGACTCAAGGGTATACATGTATATTTATTAGTTTTGAACAAGAATTACATATAGATGAAGTAAAACATGCAAAAATAGGCAAAACAAGTATAAATGAAGAAATCATCAAAATTAAGTTATACATGTACATGTAATGAGTACAAATGAGCAATGAAGTACAAACTTATAAGCATCAAATGTTGCTCACTACTTGTACAAATATAAGTATACACCACATGGAGCACAAAAATAAAACATGATCATAAAAACATGCTAAAAATTATTAATGTAAATGCATGTAAACTAAAATAGGAGTTTAGAGATAGTTACCAAACTAAATGCACTATTCTCTAAGTCTTCAAACATGATGGTCTTTCCACCAAACTTTCTTGATAGTGATGCATCAATTTTGTATGACCATCTAACCTATGCATCTATCTCTAAGGCACCAACCCTCTCACGTCATGTGAGAGCCCACACCTACATCAAACACAAGTGGTGAAAATTTTGGTACCCATTTTCTTTTGGATTCACGGGGGTTAGTAGTATTCGGAACCCAAACATTTTTATTAGCAAAATTTAAAGAATTTATCTTATCATAACAAAACTTTGCTAAATGGCCTTTGTGGCTGCAATGTGTACATTTGTACACTCTAAAATGCACATGAGAATGAGTGTGATTATGATGTGCAAAGTGTGCATATGTGTGTCGTAGCTGATGTACGTGAACATGTGAAGCTTATTTCTTTTGAAATAAGATTTTCAATCTATTATGATTAAATGCACAATTGCTCAAAGTTGTGCTCAAATAATCTATTCTATTTTTCAAAAATTGAATTTCATTTTTATCAATAGTAGCATGAAAAGCATGATGAGAGTGAGAATCAACACTCTTTTTCTTTTTAGAAATATTTTCCTTTTCTTTTGAAACAAATTTTCTTTTCAAAGAGTTATTTTCCTTCAAAATAATTTCTTTTTCTTTTTTCACCGAAATAATTTTATTTTTCAAAGAAGTATTTCCTTCACAAAGATCATTTAATTTAGAAGTTAAGGAAATATTATCCTTTTTCAACAAATCATTTTCTTTAGAAATGTTTTCCAATTTATTTTGAAAAGAATCTTTTTCTTTTAAAATGGACTCGTATTTATTTTTTAATCTTTTATGGTCCGTTTTAAGCACATCATATTTTTCAAGAAGTTGTTGACAAAATAAAGTAAGATCATCATATGACAAGTCAACATCCTCCTGAAGCTCGAATTCGGAATTTACCTCAAGGGGGTTATCCCCTTGGATCATGTAGCACAAGTTGGAAGTATAAATTCCATCATCCGAGTCACTCCCTGCATAATATTGTTTTTGTTCGCCAAGGGAGACTACAGTGTTCCATACTATAAAAGCCGAATCAAAATTAGCAACCCTAGATAAATATTCCTCATTTAGGATACTCTTTAATGCATGGATGGCTTTTGCATTAGCCTCAAGATTTTTTTCATTTAAACAATATGAATCTTTAATAGTGGCAAATTAAACATGAATAACTAGGGTTTTGAGGTACATTGACATCTTAACCTTTCAAGTTTAGATGTTAAGAATATCAAACATGGGAGGTGACATAGAATCCGTGTGTGTGTGTGTGTAAATATTGTGATTAGTCAAAAATAAGAATCTTTAACTCTAGGTTGTAAAACCCAAATCAAGAGTACCAAGCTCTGATACCAATTGAAATCACCTAGAGGGGGTGAATAGGTGACTAGCTAATCTAATGATAAATTACTGCAGAATTAAAACTATTTAAGCAAACTAAAAACTATTATGCTAAATACACCAAGTATAACACAATAGTGTAACCGAATTTTCGGTGAAGGGCTCTGAACTATCTCCTCAAGATTCCTCTAGATAAGAGTTGAGGTGCCGCTATGTCTCTCTTGGTTGAATACAAGTGTGAGTAAACAATCCCCAAGCATATATCAATATAGGCATAAGTATATTATGCAAGTTTTGTATATGAACAATAAGAGCATGCAAGATATAAACACAAGTGAGAGATAAAGAGAGCAATCGCAAACACGGGAGATTTGTTTTGAAGTTTGAGCACCCTTACTCTACGCCCCTGCCTTCAACACTATGAAGGATTTTCACTATGAACGATCCCACCGGATCACTCGGTGTCGTAATACCTACAACGAATTCACAATAGAACTCCTTGGACTCACTAGTCCCTCTCTTGTTCACGCAAAAACTCCACACGCAAGCACACTAGCTTGTCGAAGTCGCACCTTTACACCTAGCTCTCATTAGAACTCGAAACAATGTGAACCCGCAAGTCCGCCTCCTCAAATATAAAGTAGAACACTTTGGTGATCACAACACTTTGATCATCTAAAACATTCTCACAACAAAGATCCCTATAGGATTGATATAGAATTGGATAGCTCAAGTTGTGTGTGAGAAAACTTAATTGATTTGATGGTAAAAAACTCAAGAAATCTCTTTTACAAAATACTCTTGAAAAACTCTCCTTTTGATATGGAAGTATTTGGCTCTAAAACAAGTGGAGAGAAACACTTAGAAGTGTAGGAAAAACTATCTTGAAAACCCACTTAAAATCTTATAAAAAACAGTCCAAGGGAACCTCAATATATAGGCTCCCAAAATATGGCTGTTGGAGGTCAACTCAGCAGGAAATCCTGCTGTCGGTTGACCGCCCGGTCGACCGGCCAACAGTCAGATTTCTGAAAGTTGTGCCATCGGTCGACCAGCCAGTCGACTGAGGCCTGGATACAGAGAGCTGGAGCTCTCTGCCGGTCGACCGCTCGGTCGACCAGGGCCAGATCCAGAGAGCAGAGCTCTCGGGTGGTCGACCGGGTCGGTCGACCGGCCCTCTAGCCAAACAAGGTCGTGCACGTCTATGCACATCGGTCGACCGCCCGGTCGACCGGCAGAAGGCCAGAACACAGGTTTTAGGGATTAAAAACTTGGTTTTTTTCCTTCAATAAAATCCCATAAATTCTCAAAAATTTCACAAAAATAAGTTCATTGATATATTTTGATATACAAACATATTTGATTAAAAATCATAACATATTACAAACATTTTGAATTATTTTTGTAATATAGAAGTTTAGCCTTAAACAAGAACATGTATTTTCTAAAAAAGATTTTTTCAAAACTTTTTCAAATACAAAAATAAGATATTCTAAACACTTTTGAAGCTTAGTGTGTATAGATATGATCCACTACACATATATGATGAAATATCAATGTTTTTGACATTAAACTCTAAAATAAGTTTTGATAAAACACGTGTATTTTAAAGTTTAAAAACCAAACCGATATTTTCTAAAACGAAATCTCTTTTATGAAAACACATATAAATCTTGTGTGTGAGTGTATATGAACTTGAGCAATCCACTAACTAGTCTATCCTTTATATTTTATCTAAAAATAAAATCTTGACACTTACAACCATGACACAAGTCTTCATGAAAATCTTCTCTTGAAGGTCTTCTTTTCCTTCTTGACTTGATCCAAACCTTGATCCAATGAGTTAGACTCCTCTTGAGTACTTGATGCAATCATGTGTGCGAGCTCTTGAATCAACACGTGCTAGTTCCAAAACTTTGACTTTAAATCTTTTGTTGAAGCTAAACACCTACCAAGATCTTGATCAAATATCTGATACTAATTAAACATAAGATCATTAGTACTATAACTATATGAGTTAATCATCATCAAAACTAGAGTGATGGTCCTTCGGGCCAACAGAAAGGTCTTGTAAAAGATGCGTTACAAACCTTCTTTAATGAGTTTGGCTTGATAAGCTATCAGATAAACTCATTCGATCATCCATTCGATCAGTTACCACCTTTTGATATGAATGTGAAAACAGTGAAAGATTCTGCAAAAGATGCGTCACGAATCATCTTCAATGAGTTTGTCTTGGTAAGCCATCAGATAAACTCATTTGATCATCCATTCGATCGGTTACCACCTTTCGATATGAATGTGGAAATAGTGAAAAGGTTCTGCAAAAGATGCATTACGAACCTTCTTCAATGAGTTTGGCTTGATAAGCCTTCAGATAAACTCATTTGATCATTCATTCGATCGGTCACCACCTTTCGATATGAATGTGAAAACAGTAGAAAGGTTCTGTAAAAGATGCATCACAAACCTTCTTCAATAAGTTTGGCTTTTTAAGCTATCAGATAAACTCATTTGATCATCCATTTAATTGTTCAGACTTTTTGTCGTTGGGTCAGCTTCGATCGATCGAACAGAAGCAGGGAGGTATGCCCCCATTGTATATAGAAAAGTCAGACTAGATAAGCCATGCTTCTGATTAAAAAGATGAGCACCTAAAACTGTTGCTTAGGCATGCTCGACTTCAAAATATGACATATTCTTCTAAGTTGGTTAGGTGCATGTTTATATACTAGAAAAGAGTGACAAGGCTAAAAACTTGACATTTTGCCTTTGTCTTTTCTTCGATGTTTACGCATGCATCATGATATCACCTATGTTCGGTCGACTCGGCATCGATTGACGGTTATATGATCTGATCATAAGTCAGCTTCTGACGAGTTCATAGGTGAACTAGAGAAGAGTGACAAGGTTAAAACTGAAGTTTCACACTTTGTTTCTTCTTCAATGTTTACATCATGCATCATGATGTAAGCAATGTGCGATCGACTCGACACTGATTGACAGTGATGTGATCTGTTGATAGGACAGCTGACGAGTTCATAGGTGAACTAGAGAAGAGTGACAAGGTTAAAACTGAAGTTTCACCCTTTTTTTCTCCTTCAATGTTTACATCATGCATCATGATGTACCCAACGTGAGATTGTCTCGACACTGATCGACGATTATGTAATTTGTTGAAGAGAGAAAGAAGCTTTTCTTTGGAGCTCTCCCAAACATCTTGGATCTGGAAGATCAGAGGTGTAATGTTAACTTGATCATAGGAAGAGTCCTGTCATAGATAGTATTTCTTCAAGAATCTGTCATTGATCGGCATCATGAGTGTATCACCTTTCGAGGTTATAAGGCGGCATGCTTCATTTGAGTAGACTGTTTCTATTATGAACGGTCCTTCCCATTTGGGCTGAAATTTGCCTTTAGTTTTGTGTGTCATTACCATGAGTCGTCTGACGGTTAAAACCAAATCTCCTTTCTGGAATACCCTTTGCTTAACCTTCTTATTGAAAGCTTTCGAGATTCAAGCTTTGTACAGCTTAATGTGTTGTTGGGCTTGTAGTCGTTTCTCATCTAGGGCTTCGAGTTTTTGAAGACGTAGTCGATCATTATCTTTCTTAGTCATCTTGGTTGCTAAAACGACCCGTAGTGACGGCATCTGAATCTCTAGCGGTATGACTGCCTTATACCCGTACACCAGAGAAAAAAGCGTATTGCCTGTTGGGGCTCGGACCGTAGTTCGTGTTGGCCCAAGGTTACAATCACCTCTTTTATTGAGTTTTGATGATTACAAAACATATATAGTTATTTGTACTAATCATGTTTTATGTTTAAGTGTGTTTCAAACTCATATTTCCTTCACACAAATCATTCAATTTAGAAAGTAAGGAAACATTCTCATTTTTCAAATCTTTATTTTTTTTCTAAACATGCAATATTAGTTCCAAATGAATCATTTTCTATATGCATGCACTCAAATTCTTTTTCAAATTTTTATTTTCCTTTTTAATCATGTCATATTTTTCAAGCAATAATTGACAAAATGTAGTAAGCTCATCATATGATATGTCCTCATCCTCGGATTCGGTAATTACCTCAAGGGGGTTATCCCCTTGGACCATGTAGCACACATTGGAAGGGTCGCTTCCAACATCCGAGTCGCTCCCCGCATAGTATTGATCATTTTCGCCAAGGGAGATGAGGGTGTTCCAAACTACAAAAGCCGAATCAAAGTTAGAAACTCTAGATAAATAAACATCATCTAGGGTAAACTTTAAAGCATTTAGGGCTTTTGCATTAGCCTCAAAATTCTTACCATTTAAACAATATGCATTATTAGTTGTGGCAAGATAAACATGAATACCTAAGGCTTTGAGGTACAAGGATATCTTCACCTTCCATATATGGATGTTAAGAATGTCAAACATGGGTGGTGACATGAAGTCCATGGTGTGTGTACAAAATATTGTGATTAGCCTAAAATGAGGATCTTTAACTCTAGGTTGTTAGACCCAAATCAGAGTACCAAGCTCTGATACCAATTGAAGGTTCACCTAGAGGGGGGGTGAATAGGTGATGGCTAATCTAATGGTCACTAAATGCCAAATAATGCGGAAGCTAAAAACAATTATGACCTAAACAAACTATTTAAACTAAACACCACGTATATGTTGACACTTAAAAAAGACAAGATTCTTATTGGTCCGAACAATGTCTAAACTTGTTGACATTTACAAAAGACAAGTGACAGACGAGCTGAAGACCAGTTTTCACCCATCTCCGAGGGACAGGGAAGCAACTTGGACTCCACTGATCCAGCAAGCAGACAGTGAACCGGATTGTTTCTAAACAGACCTCAGCAGGTCTAAAGATGCTAACATTTAGCATCGCATGAGCCCAAAGGGATAGCCTCGCTTGAGAGGCTAATATCACCCGACTTCGCCTTGAAGCCATTTCAAAGCCTCGACAGAAGCTAACTTGCAACTTCGCTAGAGGACTTCTAGCTCCGCCAAAGGATTTCTTTCGGACTTCGCCAGAAATCGTCTCTAGCTCCGCTACGAGCTTAATGCGGGCAGCTCCGCTATTAGTCTGCTATGGTCAACCTTTGACCAATCAAATCTCCGGATGAGATCGGATCCAATCAGATCAAATCTAATTAAGATCAAATCAGAGATAAAATTGGCAGTTGATTGCCACAATCTCTTGACTCTTCTAAAACGAGTGAGAAGATCAGGGGAAATCCTCCAACGATATGGAAAGGATCAAAACAGATCAAGAAGATCAACCGACCTGCCAATTCTAGCTTCGCAGAAGCTGATCCTAGCCTCTCAGTAAGGCTACTTTCCAGATTTTAAACAGATTCGATTCAATCTGTTTTCATATTTTCAAGGGACGATTAACCCTTACTCTCCCTATAAATAGCCCGCCAGGGGTACAAGGAGACACACACACATGCATACGGGAGGACTCCACAAGCAGAGGCTTCTTCATAACGCACCGTGCGCTCTCGAATTCAGAGACCTTTTAGAGAATTGTTTTCTCTAACCAGGGTGTTGATACCCTAACATCGTCCTTCTTCTCAAGGAATCTCCGGAACCAGGCGAGAAGGAATTCCTTATTGAAGGCGATTTTGAGAAGCAGCAAGAGGGTTCTACCAACCTTCTGTTCTCTGATTCCCCGAACCAGGCGAGAAGAGAATCTCATCGCTCGCATCGTCAAAGGGACAAAGTGGTCGCGCGCTGACCAGACTCCTATCGGCACACTTCTCTAGAATCTCTGAGGGGATCTACTTGTAATCTTTTTAAGAATACTTGTAATTTAGCTCCTCAAACCCTTTTTTTGTAAGTTTTCCCCCTTTGCAAACATAATGGAAAATAGTATAATACAAGAGTGTTGCCGAATTCTCCGTGAAGGGCTCTGGACAAACTCCTCTAGATTCCCCTTGAATGGGTTGAGGTGCCGCGTTGGCTCTCTTGGTTGAATACAAGTGTTAGCAAACAAACCCAAGCAATTATATCAATGAGCACAAATGAATATATCAAGCATATAAAGATAGATAATAAAAGTATGCAAGATATAAACAAGAGACAAAGAGAGAGAGAGAGTGAGCAATCGCAAACACAAGGGATTTGTTTCGAGGTTCGAGCACCCTTGCTCTACATCCCCGCCTTCGACACACGAAGGATTTCCACTATAATCGATCCCAATGGATCACCCGGTGCCGCAACACCTACAACGAGTTCCCACTAGAACTCCTTGGACTCTCTCTAGTCCGTACACACCACAAGCCCACCGGCTCGCCGAGGCCGCACCTCAAACAAGAGTTCGCACCCGAACCCGAAACACCGAGTCCACACTAGGACCCGAAATAATGCGAACACAACCGTCCGCATTCAACAAAACAATCATCAAGCTGCTCAAGAAATTCGTCTCCTCGAATAAGCGAGATTGGGACGAAAAGCTCGGTGAATGTCTTTGGACCTACCGAACCACGGTGCGGACACCGACAGGCAATACGCCTTTTTCCCTGGTATATGGGTGCGAAGCAGTCCTCCCACTGGAAATCCAAATGGCATCGTTGCGTGTGGCTCTGGTTACTAAAACCACATTAGAGGACAATGATCGCCTACGCCTTCAAGAGCTCGAAGCTTTGGACGAGAAGCGACTACAAGCTCAGCAGCATATCGAGCTGTATCATGCTCGAATCTCAAAAGCCTTCAATAAGAAGGTCAAACAGAGAGTCTTCCAGAAAGGAGACCTGGTCTTAGCCGTCAGACGACCGATGATTACGACGCACAAGACCAAAGGCAAATTTCAGCCTAAATGGGAAGGACCGTTTGTGATAGAAACAGTCTATTCAAATGGAGCATACCGCCTCACGACTGCAGAGGGCGACCTACTCATGATGCCGATCAATGGCAAGTTCTTAAAGAAATATTATCCTTAATCAAGGATCCTTCTCTTGATCAAGTTAACACTACACCTCTGATCAAGATCTCCGTGTCTGGAGCACACACAAAGAGAGCCTTTCTCTTCCTCCAAGTGAGGTCATACAGCCGAAAACCAACAGGAACCTGGCCGCGCACCGGTTATCCTAAAGGGGAATCAAGGTTATGCAGACATTAACCTAATAATCCAATATCCTTTAACGATTAAGGATAGAGGAAAATGTTGGCCTATAAGCCCAACATAAGTCCTCGACAACTCATCATGCTGAGGGGAATAGCATGGCTAGCCCAACTCAAACGGTAGTTGGTAAAGGCATATCAAACCCGTTGACAGCTGGGGTTTGCTAAAAATCCTACGGGACCTGTTCCCATTTGATTCCCTCTCCAAAATCACCTACTAATTCTCACCCATAGAATGGTAGGGCCACATATATGCTTCGCTGTTATGTTAACATTAAACCTATGACAGCAGTTCCCTCATCTCTCTCCGTGAGAATGAGACCTCCAAAGTCACTTACCAATTCTCATCCATAGAATGGTAAGACCACATATACATTTCGCTGTTACGTTAACATTAAACCTATGACAGTGAATCCCTCGTTTCTTCCCGTGAAAACGAGACTTCTCCCAAATTCTATTACAAACTTGATACTTATTGACATTTACAAAAGATAAGTATCACCAACCTTGAGCTTGGTGGCGTCTCATTCGGTTATGTCATTGCGACCTCTGAACCAGCAGACAGCTAAGTCTCAATTTCGAGCTTGTTGACATTTACAAAGACAAGTCTCAACCCCAAGCCCTGTTGACATTTACAAAAGACAGGTCTCGATACTTATTGACATTTACAAAAGATAAGTATCACCAATTTTCGAGCTTGTTGACATTTACAAAAGACAAGTCTCAACCCGAGCCCTGTTGACATTTACAAAAGACAGGTCTCGATATTGACATTTACAAAAGATAAGTATCACCAATTTTTGAAGCTTAGTGGCGTCTCAACCGGTTATGTCATTGCGACCTCTGAACCAGCAGACAGCTAAGTCTCAACCCCGAGCCCTGTTGACATTTACAAAAGACAGGTCTCGATGCTTATTGACATTTACAAAAGATAAGTATCACCAATTTTTGAAGCTTAGTGGCGTCTCAACCGGTTATGTCATTGCGACCTCTGAACCAGCAGACAGCTAAGTCTCAACCCCGAGCCCTGTTGACATTTACAAAAGACAGGTCTCGATGCTTATTGACATTTACAAAAGATAAGTATCACTAATTTTTGAGCTTGGTGACATCTCAACCGGTTATGTCATTGCGACCTCTGAACTAGCAGACAGCTAAGTCTCAACCCCGAGCCCTGTTGACATTTACAAAAGACAGGTCTCGATACTTATTGACATTTACAAAAGATAAGTATCACCAATTTTTGAAGCTTAGTGGCGTCTCAACCGGTCATGTCATTGCGACCTCTGAACCAGCAGACAGCTAAGTCTCAACCCCGAGCCCTGTTGACATTTACAAAAGACAGGTCTCGATACTCGTTGACATTTACAAAAGACGAGTATCACCAATTTTTGAAGCTTGGTGGCGTCTCATCCGGTTATGTCATTGCGACCTCTGAACCAGCAGACAGCTAAGTCTCAACTTTGAGCCTGTTGACACTTACAAAAGACAGGACTCACCGATGCTTGCTGACATTTACAAAAGGCAAGTATCTCCCCTTCAGCCCTGCAAAGGGCTAACCTCGAGATTGCTGACGTCTTAATCGGTTATGTCATTGTGACCTCTGAACCGATGGATAGCCACGTCTCAAAGATTACGTCCTTAAGCAAGAACAAGATTGGAGATTCGACAGAAGCCAAAACAAAGAAAGAATTTCCATTAATTCCAAAAGATGGGGACACATGGAGGCACGTATACAATGACCTACAAGCGTACACTGTACGATCTGAGCCGCCCTCCGAGGGCGTTTAGCCTCGTCTTCCTGTCATCAGCAGCCTGGGCAAGCGCCTGTGACCTCAGCTCAGCCTCATCAAAGTCCACCGCCTGGGCCAGACGAGCTTCAACTTCCGTCAAAGTTGCCCTCTGTGACAACTCCTGCCGCGCAAACTCCTCACTCTGAGCTTTGAGCTCTTCAAGCCGCGCAGTTTCCTCAAGACGCACCGGTATGGCCTTGGATAAGAGGAGATTTGCTTTCCTGATCATTTTCTCAGCCTTCGCAATCTTATCCTCAGCGCCAAGAAGAGCACTAGTGGAGGCGTCAATTGCACTTCCAACCTCCGCTTGCCTTGTTTTCAAGAATTTCAAATCAGAAGAGACAGCCTTAGCAGCCTCTTGAGCAGCAAGCCGGGCCTCGTGCTTTTGGGCAACAAGACAGGCGAGCTGCTCATCAGCTAAGGACGCCGGGTCTGAGCGATAGAGACGGCGCCACTCCTCTACAGCCTTCTCAAGTTCATCCACCAGGAGTTCTAAAGCAGCAGCCTGATGATATCCCTCAAAGTCCCGAATGCTCTCAATGTCACGGGAGAGGACCACCTTCAGCTTTGAGAATGGTATAGGCGAGCCCTTCAAAACTAGGTCGATAGTTCGCTCCAAGCTTCTATAAAAGCTATCGACCAGGTCACCTATGTAATCATTCTCGGCCTCAGCCATTTCTGGCAGAGAGGCAACCTCGGAATAGTCCACCAGCCTGGTCGACGCCGTCACAGAAGAAGCAGCGGGAACACTGACAGTAGCAGGACTAGCCGAAGGCGATCTCGGCGGAGTCCTCATCGAAACCAGCACGCCAGCCACCGCGGAGGTAGGACTGGCGACCACCTTTTGAGCAGCAGGCTCAACCACCAGGGTTGGAGAAGTAGGGCTTGCAATCACCCTCAGTGCCGCACTCGGCAAAACAGTCCGCACCTCACTCGTTGATGTGATTGGGAGTGAGGATACCTCCGGCACTACCGCCCCTTCAACCACTGGTCCTTCAGCTGATTTGGGCCGATAAGAAGGCAGGTCGCCATACAGCGCGTCCAACACAACAGCATCCGCCGTGGCCGAAGTGCTCATGTCACCCTTCGATCCCTCAGGAAGATCTACCGGTTCCTTTGAAGCTGATGCATCCTGAGGTCGAACACCTGTAACAAGACTGCGGTTAGTCGGGACACTACATGCAGAAGAAGCCAAGAGGTTACGACAATACCAAAGGATGATGTTGCCTCGAACATCTCGTCGGCCGTACCAGTCTCCAGAGGCTCCATCGGAAAGTTTTTGGCAGAATCAACACGAATAGCCGGCTCGCTTTCACTTGCCGAGTATCATGTGGACCACCCGATAGAGCTCGATGCCTCAGGACTTCCTTTAGAAGTCCCAACGCCTGAAGGACCAACATCAGCCGCGCCACTCCCAGACCCTTCCGAGTGAGCAGGGGAACCGGCTGCAGCCCCATAAGTGAATAGGGGATCATAATGTTCCCCTTGCTCTCCAGCCGTCTCGGCTCCTGCAACGAGAAGCAAAGGATGAGTTATTTGGAACACACCAAAAGCATTATATGAACGAGGTTAACCTCACCCAGACCTGGAGGGAATTCACCACTAGTCGGTTCAGCAATCGACGGTTCAGCCGCTAATGGGGCAGCAGGAGGAATCGCTGTAGAGGGGTGACCCTCTACGACAATTGTAGGAGCTTGGCGACGGGGCTTCTTCGCCGATGATTTCCTACGAGAGCTACCTGCCCGCTTTCTCTTGAAGTGGACGTCAGAATCCTCTTCTTCCACTCCTCCCGCACGTCGTGGAGAAAATGTCCCCATCACACCAGAGCCAGCCGCATGAGTATCAGCTCCAGCCCCCGCCTCGAAGCGAGGACTCCCTGCATCAGAAGCCTCGCTGTCATCCACAGCGGTGAACTCTTCCAAGCCGGGGACACGAACCCGTTTGCCTTCCTTCTTCTCAGAGGCCTTCCGCTTCAGTCTCTGAGAGATTAACTTCACACCCGAACTGTTGGCGTTAAATCCAGGAGGTGTAGAGTTGGAAGCCGCGTACCACTGGCAAAAGCACAGGGTTGTCGAGAGGCCGGGATCCTGCAGTGGCATGCGTAGCCACGCCCCAGTGCCATCCGCAGTGAAGAACCGCCAGGCACGGGCCCCATCGATAAGACTCCCCATGAAAGCCAGGTCCGAATTGGGGTTGCCCACATACAGCTGGTCGTACCCGAATTGGCGGGCAAATCGACTCGGGACGTAGGGTTCCAGGTAGCAGGTATCCCCACTCCTGTACAGCAAGTGCGAGGGCCGGATGCTGACCAGCCACTCAAAAACGCCCCGACTCATGGGAGACCGCGCCGACTCCGCATCTCAGAATTCCTCGTTGTATCCTGCACCCCGAATACGAAGAAAACAGCGGAACAGGCTGTAAGCGTCATGACGACGCACTAACTTACGGGCCTCAGCCACGTAGGCTTTCATCCAAGAACAGCCTTTGAATCAGCGAAGAAGAGCCGTTCGAACACCCTGCGGAGGGTCCTCCCCAGCTCCAATCAAAGTAGGGCAGTGTAAGGCGAACCACACCATCAAGTAGGTGCATGGCAGACCCACCCTAGGATTGGGTCCATCACAAGGCAGGATAGCACTCTTCCCACGCCTCGTCGCCGGTGGCCTGCAGAAAGCCTCCGTTAATGCGCGAAGGCCTCTTTGAATACAGCACACCATGGCCGGGAGAAGACCCAGACGGTGGCCATGGGCCAGGCGAACGGCGGGTAGCAGAACATTCGGGTGGACGATGTCACCCGAGGAAGAAGACACAACACACTTCTTTAACCAGACGGTTAAGAAACCGGCCAGCAGCGCCTTTCGAGACATAGGCCGACGGGCCTGATGGTGAAAGCTCCGAAGGTATCACCCTTCTCATAGGGACCAGCGTCTTCTGTTACGACGATATCCCCTTGGAGACACATCTCCATCCGTTCAACAATATCGCCATCAGCAACTCCACGATGGGCTGCTTCAGGAGCATTCTTCATGTCTGGGAACAGGTAACTTCCCCAGCTCTTCAAGCTCTTCGAGCTACCCTTGCCACCACCGTGGATGCTGGAACAAATATGCAAGTGGCACATCAACTCCCGATAAGTCTCGAGCAAAGCAGGCTCCTGCTTCTCCAGGAGAGCCAACTCCACCTCACAGGGAAAGTACTCTTCGTATGGAAGAGACCCGAAAGGCAGAGCAGAGATTTCCCACATCTCATGCAAAGTCATGCCCAACTCGCCAACCGGGGTGAAGAAGGTCCCCGAAGCTGGGCAGTACAACTCAAGGATGGCGTAGAAGCACGCCACCTTCATCTCAATGTCGTAGCAGGTCGCCCTGACGGCCTCATAGAGGTTCAATACCTCCAAGTCCTCCTCGAAGTGAGCGAGGATATAGTTGGTCAACTCCGCCCACCATGTCTTAGGAGGATGAACCCAACCGGGAGCCCTGAAGTCAGTGGCAGGGTAGTTCCCGTCAACTGCGCAGAATTGAGTGCCAAAGGTCTGCGCCACAGCCGGGTTCTCTCCCACTGGAAGTTCCCGCGATACCTTCCCAGGGTATAGCCCCATTATGCTGAGGGGAGGGCCCGCCCTCGAGTAACCGGACTGAAAGATCAATCTCCCAACATGGACGGATTCGACACTTCGGCTCACGCCCCACGCCATCTTCCGAGCCTGAGTCACATTCACGAAAGAAGATAAGGGAAAGTGCCGCTTAGTGGACGGAAGGTAAAACTTCTCGCCGTCCAGTTGAAAGATCCATTGTTCTTCGCCTGCCTGCAACTGGCGATCGGGATCGGATGCGGCATCCTCGAACATAAAGTCGGGCTTTCTGTAAGTCCGACGATCAACATCCTCAAGAGGGGCCGTGGTCAAGATACTCCGCGTGGTCTGCGGATGACCGCCTTGGATGAGTGTATCTCGGACGAGAGAGCTCCGTTCACTGAACAAAGAAGCCTGTCCATGGAATTGCAGGCTGAGATTACCATCTGCTCGACTGGTTAGCCCAAACAGACTGTTCAGGAGACCGGGAGTGTAATGCGCTGCAAAGACAGAAATGAACTATGATTAGTTCAACAATCAAGTGGATACGAAGGCATAAAAAATCCACTAAGGCATAGCCTCGCTCAGTGAGCAAGGCCAGCAAGGCGATAGCTTCGATGAAGCTTGATCTCGCGGATAAAACTACATTTTTGCAAAGAACGTCCAAAATACCAACTTCGCTTAAGCAGGAAGTGGTATAGCCCTAAGGGCTGACGTCACCAAGAGGGCATCATGGTCAAAAGTCACCCTTCATGGCCATGACTGAAGGAACAGACCTATATCCTGTTCCTCAACAGGATGGAGACTGCCTGAGTAACGGCTTCGTACGGAAGCCTAAGGAAGAACTGTTCGGTTCTTAATTCCCTTGTGCAAGGAGAATAGGGAAGTTCAGGGAAACGAGTTCCCTAATGAGGACAGATCATATTCGATCGTCCTAATAGCCAAATGTCGGTTCCAAAGGAAAGAGACCACGGTCTCTAATCAGATAAGAAAATCCCTTACCGGTGACTGGTCGCTCGACGACCGGAGGAGGAGGACCCTCCGCTGCAGAAGTCGCCACTTCTTTTCCCGCTCGTCTTTTAGGCGCCATTGAAGAGCTGCAAGAGTTCTCAAAGTTCTCTGAACGAAGAAGGAAGAGGAAGAGGGAAAGTCAAGAAATCTCTCTAAAAAAAGGAGATCTTTTCCTGCTCAGCCCGATCGGGCTTTTATAGGCCAATCAACGCCTGAAACGAGGCCTTGAAAAAGGCGTACGCCGTCGTTTCGAATTAATTCGAAACGCCGCCCAAAGCGCCTTCCCGAGAAAGCGCTGGTTCAACTCCACTAAGGGTTAACTTCGCACCAGAGCAAAGTGCGGACTTCGCACAATCCTTCAAGGACTTCGCCGAGAGGCTTATCTTAGCCCCTTAAAAAAAAGGTGCTGTTCGCAGGACGTGCCAGTTTCGCAAAAAGAAAGGACCATGTCCTTAACTCCGCATACAGTTTAGCCCTGCTACGGCCAAACTTTCAATGAAAGCATGCAAAGATCAGATAATCAAGAAATGAACTTTCATTGATTTAAAAAGGAAGGGTACATTGATATTACATCAAGGCTGTGTTTCATACAACACATTCAGTGGCTCGACAGGGTCATTTGCGCAAAAAGCATACAAGTGGTTTTACCTGCTTCTAAGTCAAACCGACTGGACAAAGAAGGCCTTCCTCCTGCATAAGGCTGTAATCAGTGGTGCCGCAAGGACACGGTCATTATTCTCCACAAAAAAGGCAGATCTTGCCAGGCCATTTTTGTTGAAGCCTGGCAATAAAAACCTATCGCCGCCAACACGATAGATCACGTATAATGGGAATCAGCAGTGATACCAGTGATCTAACGGGTGTGAGGCCCGCTTTCCCGAAGTGAATCGCCCCTAAAGGCCACCAAAGTTGAAAGTTGGCAATGAGGCCGGCGATCCCACAGGCAACGCCCACTATCTCGAAGCGGATCATCTCCGACAAAGCGGCTACCAGCCTCACCTCAGAACGAATCATCTCGGATAAAAGGCTGCCAATAGCCTCTGGGACACACATCAGCTGCCCCAGTTTGTTCCTCCTGCTTAAAAGTAAAGCTTCAACTGGGGAAGCATAAGGCAACTTTTCGGTCTCTTTCATCAAGATGCAAGATCGGCGAGCATAGCCCACTGCAAGGCAAATCAGAACAGATTAGCAGTTAAGCACAGAAAAAAACTGCGAATCAGGATCTTTTGGATCAAAGCGATCCAGTTTCAGTAAAGCAGAGGATAAGCCTCGCCTGCACAGCACTGATGGGCTGGCTCAGCAGACGCCAAGTCCAAGCCTCGCCTATATGGCTAACCAAACTGACCCCGTGGGATACAGTCTTAGCTTCGCCTATATGGCAAGACTGGCTCAACTATTGAAGAGACCAAGTCCCAAGTTCTGCCTGCGCAGTGGACTTAACATGCAATGATCCTTCTGTGATCAAGTCAGAATGATAGCTTCGCTGGGAAGCTATGCCAAAATCCTTCTCTGCAGATCAGTTAAATAGAGAACAAGGGAAGTTAATCCCTGAAGCAGCTGCTAAAGCTAAATTGAGGAAGATGAATTCCTTAAAATCGGTGAAGTCATTGAACGATCAAGACATACCGGTCCTTGGCCGGATAATGACCAGAGTGGGCATTCCCACTAATTCAGAGATCTGAGTATCTCTTTCAAACCCAGAGAAGAGAAGAGAGGCAAAGCACTTCTCTTCAGAGGACCTCAAGTGTCCTATTTATAGGCCCCATGGCCTGAGCGCTGCCGCCTCAAGCGTGGAAGCACAAGCGCATTTAAGGCATTTACTGTGCCTTGAGAAAAGGAACGGTTTCCCTTGGAACCGTGCAAAGGAAGAAACGTCTCCCTCATAAAGGCACTTATTGCGCCTTGAAGAAAGGGAATATCCTCCCTTGGAAACGTGCAAATCGGAGAATATCTCCCTCGATCAGCACGAAGAAAGGAGTAATCCTCCTCGTAACCGGCCCATGGCAGTTGGCCTCGGAAAAGCGACAGATGTTTCAGAGCGAACCTACCTAGCTGCGAAGCTATCCAGACGCGAGTCTACATGATTCCTCGGTGAATCTACATCCCAAAGCAGGATTCAAAAGCAAAGCTGAACTCAACCATCATGGCGACGTTCATACTCCACACACCACCGATCAAAGCAATTCAAAGTATTTCAAAGTCTGAGCCATTGCAGACTTCTGAAAACTTTGAAGGGGGTCTTGTTGACACTTAAAAAAGACAAGATTCTTATTGGTCCGAACAATGTCTAAACTTGTTGACATTTACAAAAGACAAGTGACAGACGAGCTGAAGACCAGTTTTCACCCATCTCCGAGGGACAGGGAAGCAACTTGGACTCCACTGATCCAGCAAGCAGACAGTGAACCCGGATTGTTTCTAAACAGACCTCAGCAGGTCTAAAGATGCTAACATTTAGCATCGCATGAGCCCAAAGGGATAGCCTCGCTTGAGAGGCTAATATCACCCGACTTCGCCTTGAAGCCATTTCAAAGCCTCGACGGAAGCTAACTTGCAACTTCGCCACAGAGGACTTCTAGCTCCGCCAAAGGATTTCTTTCGGACTTCGCCAGAAATCGTCTCTAGCTCCGCTACGAGCTTAATGCGGGCAGCTCCGCTATTGGTCTGCTATGGTCAACCTTTGACCAATCAAATCTCCGGATGAGATCGGATCCAATCAGATCAAATCTAATTAAGATCAAATCAGAGATCAAATTTGGCAGTTGATTGCCACAATCTCTTGACTCTTCTAAAACGAGTGAGAAGATCAGGAAAATCCTCCAACGATATGGAAAGGATCAAAATAGATCAAGAAGATCAACCGACCTGCCAATTCTAGCTTCGCAGAAGCTGATCCTAGCCTCGCAGCAAGGCTACTTTCCAGATTTTAAACAGATTCGATTCAATCTGTTTCCATATTTTCAAGGGACGATTTTACCCTTGCTCTCCCTATAAATAGCCCGCCAGGGGTACAAGGAGACACACACACATGCATACGGGAGGACTCCACAAGCAGAGGCTTCTTCATAACGCACCGTGCGCTCTCGAATTCAGAGACCTTTTAGAGAATTGCTTTCTCTAACCAGGGTGTTGATACCCTAACATCGTCCTTCTTCTCAAGGAATCTCCGGAACCAGGCGAGAAGGAATTCCTTATTGAAGGCGATTTTGAGAAGCAGCAAGAGGGTTCTACCAACCTTCTATTCTCTGATTCCCCGAACCAGGCGAGAAGGGAATCTCATCGCTCGCATCGTCAAAGGGACAAAGTGGTCGCGCGCTGACCAGACTCCTATCGGCACACTTCTCCAGAATCTCTGAGGGGATCTACTTGTAATCTTTTTAAGAATACTTGTAATTTAGCTCCTCAAACCCTTTTTTTGTAAGTTTTCCCCCTTTGCAAACATAATGGAAAACAGTATAATACAAGAGTGTTGCCGAATTCTCCGTGAAGGGCTCTGGACAAACTCCTCTAAATTCCCCTTGAATGGGTTGAGGTGCCGCGTTGGCTCTCTTGGTTGAATACAAGTGTTAGCAAACAAACCCAAGCAATTATATCAATGAGCACAAATGAATATATCAACCATATAAAGATAGATAATAAAAGTATGCAAGATATAAACAAGAGACAAAGAGAGAGAGAGTGAGCAATCGCAAACACAAGGGATTTGTTTCGAGGTTCGAGCACCCTTGTTCTACATCCCCGCCTTCGACACACGAAGGATTTCCACTATAATCGATCCCAATGGATCACCCGGTGCCGCAACACCTACAACGAGTTCCCACTAGAACTCCTTGGACTCTCTCTAGTCCGTACACACCACAAGCCCACCGGCTCGCCGAGGCCGCACCTCAAACAAGAGTTCGCACCCGAACCCGAAACACCGAGTCCACACTATGACCCGAAACAATGCGAACACAACCGTCCGCCTTCTCTAACGAACAAGGATGAAATCTTGGTGATCTAAACACTTTGATCACCAATAAAAAAACTCTCACAACAAAACCCTATAGGTAGATATAGCAAAGGATAGCTCAAGTGGGTGTGTGAGAAAACAAGGATGGAAATTGTGGAGGAAAACTCAAAGAATCACTTTTAATCACTCTTGATAAACTCTCCTTTTGATTGAAAATATTTGCTCTCAAATATGTGGAGAAAACTCTTTTAAACAGATAAGAAAAACTGGCCCAAAGCTCTCCTAAAATCTTGGTGAAAACAATGACCAAACCCCCAAATTTATAGGCTGTCAAAAACTAGCCGTTGGGGTCTGTCAGACCTGTCGGTCGACCGCCCGGTCGACCGCCAACGGTCAAAATTAGACCGTTAGAGCCTCCGGTCGACCGCCCGGTCGACCCAAAGAACAGAAAGCACTGCTCTCAGTTCGGTCGACAGGGTCGGCAGACCGGCCATCTGTCAGGTCAAGTCGTGCACGTCTGTGCACGTCGGTTGACCGAGCCGGTCGACTGACTTTAGAGTTAGTCGACTAGCAAGGTAGTAAGTCAACTATCTGAAGCCTGAAAACAGTTTTTCTGTGATTTAAAACTAAGTCTTTTGGTTGAAATAAAATCCCATAAATACTTAAAAATCTACAAAAATAGTTATATCAATATACTTTGATAAACAAACATGCTTGCACAAAATCAAGGCATGTTATAAATGATTTGGACTATTTTTGTAATATGGAAATATTGGCTCAATAGAAAACTTGTATTTTTCAAAATCTTGTTTTCCAAAACTCCTTTAAATAAAAACTAGATATTTTGAACTCATTAAAGCATAGTGTGTATGGATATAATCCACTACACAAATAAGATGAATATCTAAGTTTTTGACATTAAGCTCTAAACATGATTTTGGTTAAAGGATATGTATATAAGAAATTCCAAAACCAAAGTATTTTTCCAAAGTAAAAATTCTTTTCTAAAACTAAAAATCTTTTATGAAAACATATCTATCAAGAGTGTGTGTGTGATATATACTTGAGCAATCCACCAACTACTCTATCCTTTACATTTTTAACTAAAACAAAAACAAAATCTTATACCTAGACACAAGTCTTCATCTTCTTGAAGTCTTCACTTGAAGGCTTCTCATCTTCTTGACTTGGTCCAAACTCCGTGCTAGCTCCAAATCTTGACTTTGAATCTTTTGTTGAAGCTATGCACCTACTAAGATCTTGATCAAAGAATCTGTCACTAATTAAACACAAGATCATTAGTAACATAACTACATGAGTTAATCATCATCAAAATTAGAGTGATGGGCCTTTAGGCCAACAATTATCCATGCTTTAGGTGGGTTCCGTACATACCCGGGACCACGGCCTCAGTTTCTTGACGCTGAACCAGGGCGTACCGCTAGGTACTCAGTAACAGTAACAGTAACAGTAATCTCACTGTGAAAACAATGGAGCAGTAACAGTACAGATGGGATGTCAGTCATCCCCCAGAAACCTTGTAGTGGAACCCTCAGTCGGCTGCGCAACCTGTATCCTAAGTCCACCCAAAATACAGATGCTGTCTCCTCCATCAATTTTTCCAATCCCGGTGTAAGTTGTTCAATTACTTTATTATTTAATTCAGTCATGACAATCAATATCCATGTTACTTATAATGCTGGGAAGGTACGGTGACAGTAACGGTTCAGTACAGTAACAGTCAGTAATCGTATACATGGTGAACAATATCAGTAACAGTGAACGATAACAGTAACCGTGTATACGATGAATAATAGAACTGTACAGGGTGTTACGGTCAAACAATCTTTTCCCAGTAACTTTCAGTAACATGAATTTATACAGTAACAGTCTTGCACCTCTAGTCATTATACAATCTCATATTAAACTAATCAAGATCACATCCACTGATATAATGTCTATAACTAATCTGTCAACTCATAATCTCAAAAGCTATCCTCATGAACCTCAAACATCAAACCTTATTAAGGTAATCTGGTACAGTAATCACAAGTCCAATAAATCAATAATCATTCTCTCATCCTAACGATCAACTCTGATCCTACCAATAACGGAGATCAAAATGTAACTGCTCTCAAGCTCTGATCCTCAAGTCATCGATATATTCAAATCTCACTAACTGAAATACTACATGTTTTGATACATATAATCAAATCCTCATATTCCAATTCGATCAAGATTATCACACACTCTCACTCTATCAAGGTCAATCATAGGATCCCAAGACTCGGGTAACCTACCTAAAAATTTACCAGGTCAGGTCAATCCAATCAACTACTATTCCCCAAGCAATATGGAATCTAAGATGCCTCTATGTCTGAAAATCAACATCAATAACATTTCAATACTCAAACCGTACAATCAGGGGTAAAATCGGAATTACTCATGACTATTAATCCAATTAACTCAATCATATCAAAACACTAATCAAGATCCAATAAAAAGAGTGTAAATCCCAGATCAACTCCAACTCTGAATAAGTCCACGAACCGATTCAAGCATCAACGTAAGATCACATCTAATATGACCTCAAATACCCGAATAAATTCTTAACTGAATTATCACCGAATAAGGAATATCACGTACGATAATTGTTCAGATAGAATATAGATCTTAAACCGTAGTCACGAACTCATCCAACATAAGATCAATCAAGTATACAGTCCAAGCTCCTTTACAATTAGTCCCAATCTGAACGATAATCATCTATTCATGAAATGATATAACTCTAATATTTCAATGTTCAAATATTAGATCCATATACATCAGATGCTCAAATATACACTAGTCTATCAATCAATAAATTGAGTCAAGTTACAGTCTAAGGTGTATTAATACTAGACCTAAGCCAACAACAGTAAACTACCAACACATAAATGACACTGATATAAGCTCCTATCGACTATGTAAATAAAGTGGACAATCATAGATGTCTCATGAAGTAGTACAAGAAATCAAACTGGTAAAACATAAAAGAAATTCACATGAAATGATAAGTGTAACAGGTAAATGCATACCGACAACGGTAAATAAGAAATGTACAAGAACGAACACTCACATGAAATGACGCGGTTTTAGAACCGAATCGCCGTCTGGTCTTCACTGCACGAACCAGTACTGATCTACGGCTCATTCCTGAATCGGTCTTCGAATTGCCTGTGTACCGGGTCCACAACGAGCACGATCCGAATCGGGTCTGGGTCTACTGTAGCTGAGTTTGAATCTCACCGAATAAATCCGAAATGCTGTAGCACGCAACCAACATACAAATAAATATAAATGCACGCTAAACACCCACACATGCATACGAACATATACGCGTATACCCCACACACAACATATACAAGTATACATATATACTTACATAATACCTTATATATACATACCCATCCACTTAACACACATACAAACTCACACACGCACACACCATGTCCATGCACACATATATATACTTACAAATAATTACAACACTAACCCATGTAAACATACATACATATAAAATGCATGCAACATTAATGGACAACACCTATCCATGCATATACATCATGCCATACATATACATGCATATCATTACTCACGCACACACCAACACACATTTAGACGAACTTCCCAATTATGACAATGCCCTTACACATTTAATAAACTTCAACATTACTACACTAATGCCCCTACAAAAATAACTATAAAACTAACCTCGAGCCGATTTGCGGTGCACCGACGGAGGCTCTGACGGAGGCGTCCGGGCCGCGGAGGGTGTCCCTTGGATAGAGCATCTCGTCGTGAAGAGCGTGGGTGCACTCGCGCTTGTCTATACGGTGATCTACGGCGATCCACGGAGAACCGGAAAATAGCTTCCCATACACAATGGAATACACATTAATACATTAACATTACATTCATTATATATATACTAATACCTTTAATAAGAGCCACTTATGCATGTAAGAATAATAAAAGGAGAGAGAGGGGAGATAACTCCGGCTGCGGTGGCAGGTTGACGCGGCAACGTGGAGGGGGATGCGGCCGTCGTGCCGATGGTTGCGGGGGGGGGATCGTAGTGCCGATGGGCGAAGGCAGGGTAGGGGTTTGTCAGACAACCTGGAGCCCATCTCAAGAGGCAACAAAGGCCAACTGAGAACTATCCTCTATAATATTGTTCAAAGAATTGATATCTGTCCCATCAATCACACTCTGAGCAAGAGGCTGCAAGTCATTCACCAGGCTATATTGTCTGGCTGGGGAGAGGCATAGCATGGCCAGGAGATGGGGTAGCGGCCTGGATGTGTGGGGGTGGTGCAGGGGTGGTGTGCAACAAGGGAGATGGAGCAAGGGAGCCAGTGGGGAGGTCTGGTGCGACAAGGATGGGATCCGGTGCGCCGCGGAGGAGAAGCTCGGGGTCGGATCTCACCGGAGTGGGGGAAAGCACGGCAGATAGGGGGCGCTGTTGCCGCTGCCTGGGGAATACCGCGGCTGCTGGTGGCGCTGGTTGCGAGGGAGTGCCACAGGAAGGATCTCCGGCGTGTGATGATGGCCGGCCAGGCTGCTGGGGTCTGCCGCAGGTGGGATCTCGCCAAGGAGAGGAGTCCGAGGAGGTGTTCGGGGGTCTCGCGGAGGATGAAGACTGGATTCGCCTGGGGATGTCGTTGCCGGGGAGTTTGGTGACGTACACGGTGCTCCTGGCAAGAGGGAGGACGACGGAGATGGGGTGTTCTTGGTGGATGCTGCGGTGGTGACGCGGCACGCGAGAAAGCACTCATGGCGGCTCGCGCTCAGCGGAGGGTGTTCGGCCCTGGAGGAGTAGAGTGGGGCACGACCAGGAGAGGATCTCAACCCGGGTGACGATGGAGTGAAGGGAAACATTTGGGTGCTCACGGCAGGGAGGAAAAGTGGGTGATGGCGTGTTGCTGCGCTGTGAAGGAGTTGATTAGGGTTAACGAGAAGAGAGGTTATATGAAGAGAGGAGGCCTTGTTTGTTGGGCTCGGACTGGGCTCGTTTAAAGAAGGGAGTGAAGATTAAAGGGCAATGGGCTTGGGCTAATAATGGCTAATGAAAGAGAGCAGAATGGGAATAGGGATAAAAGATATTAATCTAAATAATAATTAATAATAATGGTAATAATAATATAACAATTATAATAGATACATATACTTGTATAATTTCAAATAAACAACATATACACTACAAGTATATACATGTATTTATACACCTGTATCAGGTAGGCTAATCTACGATAAAGAATAACAATAAATTCAAACACGGTATATTAGTTAGGGGTATTACAGAAACAACCGCGTCGGGAATGCCTCACCTTCCTCGAACGCTCTAACTCCTCAAAAAGTAGCAGTTAATTGACCAATGTTGTTGCGGATGTGACGCACATTTAAGGCCCTGTCAGTTTGTAGAGCAACACACGCCACTACAAGACAAAACCTGAAGCGACAGCAGGTAGCCTGAGTCCAGGTCTAAAATACACTTCTCTATCTGCTCTCCTCTCTCTATCAGAATCCTCGGGAACCTATTGCCCCCGAGGGGTTCCCGACCTCCTCCAAAGAGAAGAGATCAGAGGGAGCATCTGCAGTGGTCAGTTTCCGACCTCATCGAGATCAAGCCATGTGTCCTTCTAGTACCAAACAGGCGAGCGACGCGTAGCCACTTTCAGAATCTCCAAGCAGAAGTCCTCAATCGATTCAAACTCCAAATGGTTCGTGTGGATAAGATAAGGAAATAGAATCAGTTTTGTGAATTCTTACATCTAAGCCAAATCTCTATTTGAATTTGACAGTTACAGTTCGGAGATGGATCAGCTGCATCCACAACTAGACTTAGACTACCAGATAAAGATGAACTCTCACTCAATCAGTTCAAACTTAGATGTTCAGCTCTAACGCCTCTTAGGTAAGCGGTTAAGTGTTCAAATAGAGCTGAACTTTATGGTCTTATGAAAAGAGATATAACCTGTATAAATAGGATCCCTTCCAACGTGGGGGGATTCAAATCCAAAAACTCTAGCACACTAGAGAATCCTATTGTAATCACCATTATTATAGTGAAATTTTTCTCTCTCTTCTCCGTGGTTTTTTCCATTTTCACGTAATTTATGGTATATGTGTTGGCTTTTTTCTGTGATTTGATCATACCTACCACTCCATTATTTTGGTGTGTGGATTAGTTTCAGGAATTACCGACTGTTCGGTAATATTGTAATTCAATGTTTTAAGAATGGGTGTAGACAGTAAAGAGGGAGTGAGGTTATATAAACCCAAAGAAGTGATAAGTAGGCTCATGAGTTAGTAAACCCAGTAAATTATCAAATAGATCCCGCCTCCAAATTATCGTAAATATCCTTATATTATACACACCCAATTTGAGTGTAAAAATTCAGTTATATCCCCCAATTTGAAATTAATTTCTCTCATCTCTCTTTCCCCATCTCAAACCCCAATTCCCCCATTTCCTCTCTTCTCACTCCTCTCGTCGAGCGCCTTCTTCTCGCACAGCATAATTATGCAGAGAAAATACATTAATATTGTAAATAACAAGCAAAAATGATGTTCGTCTAATCACCTATATTCCTCTTTCTGATAAGGAATTTGACAATTGGCGAATATGATTTTTATGAAAAGAATCTCAAATCAAACTCTGTGGACGCAGCTCTCAAGCACAACAAAGAACCCACACTCCGCATCAAACTGCACATGGGATTTCTGTTGTGATCTTATTAAAATTGTTCCACGATTTCGCACTCCTACCCTTGCACACGATGGAGCTTCACACCTCTTACACAAGATTAGGCTTCACATCCTTGGACCAATCTCAAGATCACTAAGAAATTTAACTGTAAATTTTATCATTCATTCAATACCATAAGAGAAGTCGTGGGCTTATATAGGCTTTAAAATTCTAGTTTTAAGAACATAATCGATGTGATAATAAACTTTCAAATGAAAGAAAACAACTAAATTCAACTAAAAATCAAAATAATTAAAATAAAGTAGAACTAAAAATGCAATACCCCTTCTCCCAATGTGGACTTGGTCAAAGGCGAAATGTCCTCATCAAATAAGTTTTTCATTCTTTCAATTCCACTCAAAAAAAAAAGTTTGTTTCCGGCAACATAGAGCAGTATATAAGTTTATCCATCATCTTTTTCCTGCTTAAAACTGAACATAACAAATGATTTGTTCTGTAGAATTGAGTGCAATAATCAAAATACCGCCTTTTTACGGCATTTAATTTCAAATTCCAAAGGCCACTGACTCCATGGAACTACATTTTTCTTCCTTTCAGCGTACTACTCTTCCCACTTGAGGAACCCGTCGTCGGCCGCTTCTAACACTCTCCCTCCAAGTACAAATCCATGAAGATTAACATCTTTGACAGAACAACACCCCAACAAACTAATATAACACAAGATTAACATGATATATATTATTGGTACAATCATGCGGGGACGGACTTGTCTTACAATTATTTTGTATATAGTTGGAGAGAATTTTGGAGGAGGAGACGCCTATTTGGGCCTGAAAATGGAAATCTAATTTACTAACCTCATCTGCATCTGATCTAAGCACAAATCAAATCTCAAGGCACTACTATATTATAAACTATAACCATGTCAAGTTTGCAACTTTGCGGTTTCCTCTTGTGCACCCCACAATAGCACGCGTTCTGAAGCTTGTGCGGCCTGCAATTTAAATGCACATGATTAGTAAAGCCTAATATATTTAGTTTCGAATAAGATATCTGGAAACTTAACTTCTGACAGTTACTTGGACCCAGGATCAAAGTATGATATCATGGTCACTTGTGCTTTTTATGGTAAGTAGTTTCTTACATGACCATTTTGTTAGAATAAAACAAACTTATTAACAGAAAATTTGTTAAAACTTATTGATTCTTGTATTCATAACATTTGTGGGAATGCAAGATTTTGTTTCTTGAAAAATAAAATCAGGTAAGACAAGGATACTAAATTTTACCTCCTCCTTCCAATTGGTTCTCCAAACTATAACCAATAGGATTAGCGTTTGAAGTGCAGTTCCACAAAGCATGCCCGCCCAAATCCCCTGACGTCATAATATCAGGTTATATTAAGTTAAAGCTCAAGTAACTAAAGAAAATGTCTTCTTAAAAAATTGTCTTTTATATTGGAAACAGACAGCTCTTGACTCTTCCACACAAGTAGGAGCCATGAGAGCAAGCAATTAACTTGACTATTTGATACAATACTAAGTAATTTTTGACGCAATTTAATGAGCAGTAGTATAAAATGGAGCAAAACTAAATAAAATTTAAGACAATAATCTAAAAAGTTCTAGGATATAACTAGACGGAGTTATCTCATATTTTCCTCAACAAACTTGTAACAAACTTGTTAAAAAAAATGTATACAAAACGGTTTCTAGAGAGTTTAATAAAGATTAACACGCATCCTTTTGGGTGTTGTAAAGCCTAATTGTCCTTCATTCATCTTCAGACTAGAGATTTCCCCTTCGATGATTCCCTTATTCCTAACAAACTAATAATTCTTGTGAAATTAGTAATTAAACAATCTATTAGCTTCTTCTTTTTACATACTTTGAATTTCCTATAAAATCCGAAGGTAAAAAAAAAGATGAGGAACAGAACTATGAAGCTCACGAAACAATTTTAAAACTTGCCTTGAAGCGGTTCATTGTTTGATTATACTTGTGGTGAGGATAGGATCAACATAGTTCCAACTGAATTTAATTATACTTGTGGTGAGGATAGGATCAACATAATCCCAATTGATTTTTGAGAAGATTACAATTGTTCCTATAGGTTGATAATGCCAATTGATTTTTGAGAAGATTACAATTGTTCCTATAGCTGCTTCAAATTGCTTAACAGAAATTCAGGGCATATCTGAAAGTTAATTAGAAAGAAAACTGTTGATGGTTGTGCCAAATTGCTAATGAAATGCTTATTATTAACAAGAGACAAATTTACTTCAACTCCCCAGTGGACCAAATATCCCAAAAGAAATCCCAAGGAAGTCCGAATACATAATAGCATCCCAAGTTAATGTAAGCCACCATTGCTTGCCATCCACCTCCCACAGCAACTCCTGCCTCAGAAAAAAAATAAATAAAAATCAGAAAGCCAATTCAGAACCGCATTTGGGATCAGCCCGGCACTAATAATTCTTTTCTATCTAGAGCTTTAGGATACTTTAACCAATGATCGAATCACTTTGCAACTTAAAAAGGGGAGGGAAAAAAAAGAAAATTTTGGTTAAATTGAAACAGAACACTGCTCTATCAGACACACACACACCTGAAATCACTGGCTGGATGCTGTTAAGCACCATGGTCACGCCAAGAAGGCCAGCTATATTACTGACGGCTCTTTGCAAGTCCTTGTCACTTGTAAAGATGACGGGGAAGCATTCTCTTAATACTAATATCCCCACCATGCTTAGGAGACCAATTGCAAGTGAAGTTCCCATCACCACAATGACTGCGTACATAGTGGCTCTAGGCCTACCTGCTCCAAGCTCATTTGAGACTCGAACACTGAAGCAAAACCATATAGATCGATAATGCAAACTTACTAAGTTCATAATTAAATGATGAGTGTTAGCTCCTACCTTATAGCAGCATTTATCCCAATGAATATCATGCCTTCCCATCCATTTATGTTCATGCTGAAAAAGAAGAGCATGACAAAAAGTTTGAATTACAAAGTCTAGGTATTTGAAATAAAGGGCTTATGTTGTTCTAAAATTCACAAATGCTGCGGTATCTGTAATTGAACTTATTTGTAAGGATTAGAATTCTCAAACTGCTATAATTTGAATTGCAATATTAGTTCAGTTTACAAATAAATATCAGGTTAAGAATTCTAAAAACCGAATTCTATTATGTTTTCCAATACAAAGAAGCTTTTATAATAAAAATTTTAACACAAAAGCACCAAAATGCAGCTTATGATGCACACTAATTAACTATAGAACAAAGAGATTAATTAGTAATGCGAAAGGATATTGCATTAGAGACTCACCAAATTGAAATAGAACCAACCGCTATTTCTGCATTGTTGAGGTGACCAGTAAGCACCACAAGAACCATCATGTACCAAATCTCCAGGCAAAGCATTACAGCAGAAGCAACAGACAGCTTAACAAATGCCCATATGTCCTTAAATGCATCCCACGAGAAGCCACTCCACCTTCCTTGCACCAACCCAAGACATATACGATCTGAGCCAGAGACACCGTCCACATTGATAAGTCATAGGCAGCAGCAGCCCCAGACAATCCCCAACCAAACACGTAGATGAACAGCCATAGCAAAAACATATGGAATAGAAGACCAGCGCCACCGATACAGGCTAGGAACTGAACTTTGCTCTGAGCCTGAAGGAATTTCTGAACTGGGAAATTTAACGCAAGTGCAAACATCTGGGGAATGATGCGCACTGTGAAATCACCAGCAGTATTGGCGATGGCATCATCTTGGCCGAGGAGTTTTAGAACGGGTGTTGCATATAAATAGAGTGGACACATAAGGAGTGAGGAAGCAACTAGGATGATCCATGATCGCTGCATGTAGACACCTAGCATTTCGACTTGGCCTGCACCAAAGGCTTGTCCGCATATAGTCTCCAGTGCACTCCCCATGCCAAGCTAAATCAATTGCAACGTAAAAAAAAAAAAGAAAGAAAGAAAGAAAGAAAGTAGAACAGAAATTTCAGAACAACAACTTGTGATGTTACTTTGAGAAATGATACGGGTTTAGTGGAATAACTAAAGCTGTAATTTGAAGTTTGAAGTTTTTCTTTTTATTTTGGCGGCAATAAAACTCAATTAGTTTTTTTTCTTCCCCCCCTCTTCCCCTCCTCCTATTTGGGTTCATTTCACATTACTGTAGTTGAGGCCCAAAGGGTTCTGATTCAGGGATGTATCAATCATGTGGCCTAATTATGTGGATTAACCAAGGAAAAAAAATCCATGGAATTTGAATGGGAATGTGAATGGGCATGCTGAAGGCATTGTACTTTATGCATGAGCCAGTCCCCTTGACCTTTTCTCCTAATTTCCTTAACCAACTAATCTACCTACCTACATCCCAAATCATCTGGAAACAGTAAAAGATCATGACGCAACAAACAAATTTCACAATCATTCATTCATCTTAGAGACAGACATAATAATGATTCAAAAAATAATTCCAAATCGCATGGATAAATCTATGTGTCTACATATTATACAGGGGCATGCAATGCAATATGTGTTGGATTGGTGAATCCAAAACAAGAGGAAGAGGAAGAGGAAGAGAGAAATAGTAGGACATACAAGGAAGCCAAAGGAGAAGTTGGAGATGACTGAGAGACCGATGGCTGCAGCGGAGAGCTGGAGGTTTCCGATGTGTCCGACGAAGATCTGCGTGGAGGAGTTGAGGCCGTAGAGGCAGAGGACGTTGAAGCCGATGGGGACCGCGATGGTCCACAGCTTCTTTGACTCCATCATGAATACCCCCCACGCGTCGCCCACCGTCTTCACAACAGGCTCATCCTCGATCTTACTCGACGCCATCTTGTGGTTGTGGAGGTGGCCTCCTCCTCCGGCCTCCATTGCTGCCACTGCACCAGCCACAAGGGCATCCTCCTCTTCATCCCCCGTCATTGTTGCTGCTGCTGCTCTGTTGCCGTTGGCCTTGGGCGCCGTATCGAGGAATGGCGTCTCCATCATCGTTGGTTCCCTTGTATTTTTTACTCTCCTAGTTTTGTACGGACGATGGAGAGCCGAAGGCGGAGAGAGAAGAGACTAAATTTGTGATTGCTCTCCCTCCCTTTTCGCTCTCTCTAAATCTAAATTGAAACTGGAGAAGAAAAATATCTGAGAGGAGAGTGAGATCAGATGAGAGAGAGAGAGAGAGAGAGATGGTTTGTTTTATAGGGCAATGCCAGGTCGCAGCTTGCTTACATTTCGGTGATCATTTCAGTTCAAGTGATGAGTAACAAGACTTACGCGTCATCCATCACTATCTTCACCTTCGTCGATTATATTTATTCTCAAACCAAGCAAATATATATATTGTAAATGGATTTTAATTACTATCGAAACTCGTAACAAAGCCCTTTAGACTTAACACAATACTTCCAATTTCCAACTCTTGGGCCTAGATTTATGGACACGTCTAATTTATGTCTAAAACAATCTTTTCATTTTCCGGGTAAACAGTTCTTAATTATAATATCTTAGCAAAATGAATTCTTAATTATAATAATATAACAATTTTATTAATAATCATCTAAATCAAAACATTTTAAACTAACAACGATTTTGTAAGCATATAATGTGGCTCATCTATGCTCCTTGCACCAAGGAACTTAACAAATTTAGTGATAATTTAGTTTCCACGTAGAAGTCTAATATATTTCTAAGACACAAGGCCGTGAGACAAACATACTACACATTTCAGTTTATATATATATATATATATATATATATATATATATATATATATATATATATATAGAGAGAGAGAGAGAGAGAGAGAGAGAGAGAGAGAGAGAGAGAGACTTGTGCCATTCCGGGAGGATCGAGGCCAAATCCTTCCCACTCAAATACCGACATTCGAATAAAAGATTCACTCCGTTAAAATTAATCTATATTATTTCAAGTACCTATAAACCAAAAATCAAGTTTTGATTACTTTTTGCTCATGCATCAAGTAGGAGAAAAACGGACGACTAAAATAGTGAGTTGGTTAGTTTAACGTTGTAGAACATTTGAAACCTAACAAAAATTGTTTTGTGGGGGGTTTTTAAACATTTAGATCATGATCAAATGCCCCGATCAAGAATTTGTATATATAAAGACATAATCTAGCCAACTCACTATTCTCGACCGTCCATATTGCGCTGGTTGATGATGAGCAAAAAGTATTCAAAATATTTGATTTTTGGTTTATAATTACTTAAAATAATATAGATCAACTTCAAGAGAGTGGATCTTATATTTGAATGTCGAAGGGTTGTATTTGAGTGTGAAGAATTTGAGCTCGAATCCTTCCAGAATGTCAACACAAGTATGTGTGTGTATGTGTATTTGTGTGTGGGTAATGTTATAATACACCTAAGTGTAACTAAGTTAACTTTACACACATATCTTTTCACCACACAAAAATTTTGCTTGGTGAGATACAAATAAAAATTAATGTGAGTGGTCTTACAAGGTGTGTAACTTAACATAATTACACCTCTGTGTATTGTAACCCCACACCACATGTTTATGTATATATCTATATGTGTGTGCAGCCTTGTGTCCTTCCAAGAGGATTTGAGCTGGGATCCTTCCCACTCAAATTTCACCCTTCGATATTTGAATACAAGATCCATTCCGTTGAAGTTGATCTATATTATTTCAAGTATCTATAAAACAAAAATCAAGTTTTTTGAGTACATTTTGTCCATACATCAAATAGGGAAAAAACGGACGGTCTAAATAGTGAGTTGGTTAGTTTAACGGTGTAGAATATGTGAAACCTAACCAAAATTGTTTTGTAGGGGTTTTTAAATGTTTAGATCATAATAAAATAGCCTGATCAAGAATTTGTATGTCTAAAGATATAGATCTAACCAATTCACTACTTTCGGCTGTAACACCCCGCTCCCGGAATACGTACTTAGTTGCGTATTCAGGTTTTTTTGATTTGCTTCCATGTTTGTTTTGTATTATGAATTCCTTATATGATTGTTTTGTCTTGGATTTGGATTCGTGGATTCGGAGTCAACCTTAGTTTGAACTAAAGGCCCGATCCCAGAGTATTGCTCGGTTTGGACATTCTGGTATTCTGATTTGACCGGTTTCAGTTTTAAACATCGTTTTCCAATATTCTGGATTTTATATGATTTTCTGGAATTTTCCTGAATTAAGTTGTAAATCTTCAAAACCGGTGTCGGCCATTACCGTTGACCGATTCCCGGATTTTTAATTTACAAACGGTTTAGAATTTCTAAAAGTACCTTTTGACATTATTTCTTAAAATCATATTTTCTATCCAAATGCATTTTCTGAGATTTATCAGATTTTATCAAAATCCGGCCAATCCGGTGTAGACCGAGATTGACGGTTAACTTCTGGATTTTTATCTGAAAAATGAGATTGAATTTCTGAAAACCGATTTTACCAAAAATTATTTTTTAATATTTATGATTTTTGAGAATTTTTGGGAAACTTTCCGAACTACTTTATTTTTGGGCCTTTCCGGAGCTTTTGGTATTTTCCCAGTTACCGAGGAATTGCCCCATGTATTCCACTTTGTCTTTTCCTCCTTTTCTCTCTCCTTCCTGAAACGCGAGTTTCACCTACCTTGATTCTGCATTTAATGCGGAGATCCTCTCCATGTTGCATTTAATGCACTTCAGATCAAATCCCATCAAGTCATCTTGATTTTCTCTCTCCTCTATCAAACGCAGCTTTTGGCTTTCCCCCTAAACGCAGCTTTAATCCCTGCGTTTGGCCCATTTTGGCCTAAACGCAGGAGAGTGCTGCGTTTTGAATGAGAGAAACGCAAGAATTCATCTTGGTTTCTTTTGTTTTATATGGTGTGCAACATTATTTTATCATCCTTTCTCTCTCTTCATTAAATGCTTCTCTTCCAAATGTCTCCTCCTTGATATTCCAACCCTTTCTCATCATCATAACCGGCCAAGTGGCCAAGAGAGTCACCTAACCCCGCAATTTGCAAAAACCCCCTCTCCTTTATTTATTTGCATCACCTTCACAATCCAACTCCTATAAATACCCCCTCTTCTTCTCTCTCCCTTCATTTTACTTCTCCTTCTTCCTTGCTTCCTGCAGCCAACAGTGAAGCCACCAAGAGAGAGCCTCCTCCTCTTGCTTCCTTTGTCCACCATCTCCACCTCCATATACACCACTTTAGCCATCACCAAGTATACCACCTTCAACTTCTCTCCATCACTTTGTGAGAACCGGCCACTCCTTTTGGATTGGGGCCGCGTTCCTCTCCGGCGGCAAGACTTAGGCCGGTACCCTCCTTTTGGATTGGGACCGAACTTCCCTTCGTTGGTCGCAGCGAAGATCATTGATAGGCGAGTGTTCTCGCTTGACTTTCCTATTTCAGCGAGTGTTTTTCCTCGCCAAAGACTTGTATTTTTATCAACATAAGATCACAACTCTTAAAACTGTTTCTGCTCACTGTTTTACTGCATTAGTCGACTTGACCCCATGACCAGTCGACTAACCCCCTTGAAACGCAGTTCCATTTCTGAAGACGCAGATCTATTAGTCGACTACATGTTTTTCCCAGTCGACTAACCCTTTTCTGAAACGCGTCCTTTTCCTGGAACGCTGCCTACTCTTTCATCCCTTATTGACTAACTCTTTCTTGTGAGACGCGGACTTGTGAAATGCGGATTCATGAGACGCGGACTTGTGGCAAGACGCGGACTTGTGGAACGCGACTTCGTGAGACGCAGTTTTGCGAAACGCAGCATACTAGTCGACTGACCCCCTGCTCCTAGTCGACTAACCCTTCCTGAAACGCAACTCTTTGAAACGTAGTTCCATTTCTGGAACGCGACCTATTAGTCGACTACTCCTCCTTTATAGTCGACTAACCCCTTCATAAGTCGACTAATTATTCTCCCTAGTCGACTAATCTTGACTGGTTGCTTTGGTTCATTCCTTCCTTGAACATGGACCTTATCCTCGGGACTTGTATTATATATTATGATATTTTCATGATTTGTTACCTACCCAATATCATCATCCTATCATGCTATCACTTGACACCCAGCATGATCTACTAGACTTGTGATTATCACGTTTACGGGAATCCTGCCTTGTTATCCCCTCAGAACAAAGTGCCACACGGAACAAAGTGCCACACCATACTCGGTGGGGGCCACCTCTTGAATCTGTGGGGGCCACCTCTTGAATCTGTAGGGCCATTTTCCTGTTATGACCAGTTATTCCCATAATCTGATAATCGTGATAAGCCATAAAAAGGTCAACTTGCACGGGGAATGGGAGGAAGTGATGGATGCCGGAATGATACCTTGCTTATAGTAATGGAATAAAATATTGACGGTTCGTGTTAGTGGGATTTAAGGCCCACAGGAGATGCGTGTTAGGGGGACTTAGGGCCCTCAGCTGGTCCCGGGTGTACGGGAACTACTATAAGAAGTGCTATCAGTTCTCCATCTGCTTCCGGTAACAACCTCGGCTTGCTTATATATGGATGTATGTGTGTCGGGATGTACACCAGGACACATACCTAGATATATGAGTCAGACGAGTAATAATAATAATAGACTCCTGTCATTCCCATTATGATTCCTGTTATGATACCTGTTATGATTCCTGTTATGATGCCTGTTATGGACTCCTGTTATGTGCTCCTGTCATTCCTGTTATTACTCCTGTTACGCCTGTTATGAACTCCCGTTATGCTTGTTATGATTCTGGTTATTCTTGTTATGAACTCTTGTTATGACTACTGTGTGGTTTGCAACTCGGGTTGCATGGGCTTGGATTACAATGACATGAGATAAAGGTATATAGATAAGGGTTTCCTTGTTTGGATTATTCCTTCGATGTACTAGTCTCATGGAGCCGTGACCTAAGCTTATACAATCGGGTTTTATATCGGATTTCCTGTTTTATGATAATTATGATATACCTGTTCATACTTGCTATACCTGTATACACACTTGTGCTCATCCTTGTTCGCCACTTGGCTTTTGCTTCACCGCTCGCCTGGGGAGTTTCATCTGACTCCCTAGATCCTCATGTCCAGGTTCTGGAGCTTGGAGCCTGTGAATTCTCCCTGTTGCTGATCAGAGTGGCGCAGCGGTAGCGTGGACCTCCAGCATACCGTCCAGAGCTCCATCCTTCCAGGCCCCCTGTGTGCCTCTCGAGTTTCCTTATAGTAAACTCGTGAGTGCCATTTTACTGATTTCCCCTGTACATTTCTTGTATTCTCGCAATTGCGCCTATCAGGTGATGTATTATCATTGTAATATCAGATCACCTCTGGTGATGACTCTGTAATTGTACCCATGTGTTGGAATGTATAATGCACCACTTGCTTCCGCACTCTGATTCTTACTTGTACTGATGCTTAGCGTATATATGTGAGGGTACTTCTGACTTGCGTATATACGTCGCAGTGACGTCCCCGCACCCGCGGGATCGGGGCGTTACAGGATGGTATCAGAGCCTAGGCTCTCGCATCCTCAGTACGTCCAGATGGCAAATTAATGGTAAAGAAATTTGCAACTGGAATACAAGAGTTCTGGTTATACATTCCAACTACAAGTGCAGAGTTATCTATTTCTTGATCATCTTTCCTTTGATTCCTAATCTCTTCCATCTTTCCCCTGTTTTGGTTTTATGAAGCCTTTATACTAACTTAAGATATAGATATACTAGAAAGGTAGTGGCTGGTTCTGAATGAAGCTATTATGTGATCTCTTTGGCCAACTCTATGAAGCTCGGTATTCTCCAGATGGATCCTGATCTGGTTATCTTTCAGAAGTCAGCAGTCGGAATTCTCTACGGATATTCTACATTCTCTATTCTATCTTTCAGAGTGATTGATGCCTGGTATTCGAAATTCTTAATTATCGGTCTTCTTTATTATGCTCAGGACTATCAGGGTTTCCTTTATCTTCAGTATTCTGGCTTATTCTCGGAGGGCTATCAAGTATGCAGTACAACTGGAATTCTATTGCACAGCAACGACATCAGTCAGTATTATTTGGTACCGTTCAAAAATGTATACAGCCGGAAGTACGGAGGATGATTATTGTTCAGTCAAATTGAGAGCCCTACCTATAGTGCTTCATATCTTGATTGGTATAAATTCCACCTTTGTCCCCTTTGTGTTCAATTTGCCCCTTATCGAAATTGCGAGGACGCAATTTTTTGTAAGGTGGATGGATTGTAACACCCCACTCCCGGAATACGTACTTAGTTGCGTATTCAGGTTTTTGATTTGTATTTTTTCGATTTGCTTCCATGTTTGTTTTGTATTATGAATTCCTTATATGATTGTTTTGTCTTAGATTTGGATTCGTGGATTCGGAGTCAACCTTAGTTTGAACCGAAGGCCCGATCCCAGAGTATTGCTCGGTTTGGACATTCTGGTATTCCGATTTGACCGGTTTCAGTTTTAAACATCGTTTTCCAATATTCTGGATTTTATATGATTTTCTGGAATTTTCCTGAATTAAGTTGTAAATCTTCAAAACCGGTGTCGGCCATTACCGTTGACCGATTCCCGGATTTTTAATTTACAAACGGTTTGGAATTTCTAAAAGTGCCTTTTGACATTATTTCTTAAAATCATATTTTCTATCCAAATGCATTTTCTGGGATTTATCAGATTTTATCAAAATCCGGCCAATCCGGTGTAGACCGAGATTGACGGTTAACTTCTGGATTTTATCTGGAAAATGAGATTGAATTTCTGAAAACCGATTTCACCAAAAATCATTTTTAATATTTATGATTTTTGAGAATTTTTGGGAAACTTTCCGAACTACTTTATTTTTGGGCCTTTCCGGAGCTTTTGGTATTTTCCCAGTTACCGAGGAATTGCCCCATGTATTCCACTTTGTCTTTTCCTCCTTTTCTCTCTCCTTCCTGAAACGCGAGTTTCACCTACCTTGATTTTGCATTTAATGCGAAGATCCTCTCCATGTTGCATTTAATGCACTTCAGATCAAATCCCATCAAGTCATCTTGATTTTCTCTCTCCTCTATCAAACGCAGCTTTTGGCTTTCCCCTAAACGCGGCTTTAATCCCTGCGTTTGGCCCATTTTGGCCTAAACGCAGGAGAGTGCTGCGTTTGAATGAGAGAAACGCAAGAATTCATCTTGGTTTCTTTTGTTTATATGGTGTGCAACATTATTTTATCATCCTTTCTCTCTCTTCATTAATGCTTCTCTTCCAAAATGTCTCCTCCTTGATATTCCAACCCTTTCTCATCATCATAACCGGCCAAGTGGCCAAGAGAGTCACCTAACCCCGCAATTTTGCAAAAACCCCCTCTCCTTTATTTATTTGCATCACCTTCACAATCCAACTCCTATAAATACCCCTCTTCTTCTCTCTCCCTTCATTTTACTTCTCCTTCTTCCTTGCTTCCTGCAGCCAACAGTGAAGCCACCAAGAGAGAGCCTCCTCCTCTTGCTTCCTTTGTCCACCATCTCCACCTCCATATACACCACTTTAGCCATCACCAAGTATACCACCTTCAACTTCTCTCCATCACTTTGTGAGAACCGGTCACTCCTTTGGATTGGGGCCGCGTTCCTCTCCGGCGGCAAGACTTAGGGCCGGTACCCTCCTTTTAGATTGGGACCGAACTTCCCTTCGTTGGTCGCAGCGAAGATCATTGATAGGCGAGTGTTCTCGCTTGACTTTCCTATTTCAGCGAGTGTTTTTCCTCGCCAAAGACTTGTATTTTTATCAACATAAGATCACAACTCTTAAAACTGTTTCTGCTCACTGTTTTACTGCATTAGTCGACTTGACCCCATGACCAGTCGACTAACCCCCTTGAAACGCAGTTCCATTTCTGAGACGCAGATCTATTAGTCGACTACATGTTTTTCCCAGTCGACTAACCCTTTTCTGAAACGCGTCCTTTTCCTGGAACGCTGCCTACTCTTTCATCCCTTATTGACTAACTCTTTCTTGTGAGACGCGGACTTGTGAAATGCGGATTCATGAGACGCGGACTTGTGACAAGACGCGGACTTGTGGAACGCGACTTCGTGAGACGCAGTTTTGCGAAACGCAGCATACTAGTCGACTGACCCCCTGCTCCTAGTCGACTAACCCTTCCTGAAACGCAACTCTTTGAAACGCAGTTCCATTTCTGGAACGCGACCTATTAGTCGACTACTACTCCTTTATAGTCGACTAACCCCTTCATAAGTCGACTAATTATTCTCCCTAGTCGACTAATCTTGACTGGTTGCTTTGGTTCATTCCTTCCTTGAACATGGACCTTATCCTCGGGACTTGTATTATATATTATGATATTTTCATGATTTGTTACCTACCCAATATCATCATCCTATCATGCTATCACTTGACACCCAGCATGATCTACTAGACTTGTGATTATCACGTTTACGGGAATCCTGCCTTGTTATCCCCTCAGAACAAAGTGCCACACGGAACAAAGTACCACACCATACTCGGTGGGGGCCACCTCTTGAATCTGTGGGAGCCACCTCTTGAATCTGTAGGGCCATTTTCCTGTTATGACCAGTTATTCCCATAATCTGATAATCGTGATAAGCCATAAAAAGGTCAACTTGCACGGGGAATGGGAGGAAGTGATGGATGCCGGAATGATACCTTGCTTATAGTAATGGAATAAAATATTGACGGTTCGTGTTAGTGGGATTTAAGGCCCACAGGAGATGCGTGTTAGGGGGACTTAGGGCCCTCAAACTGGTCCGGGTGTACGGGACTACTATAAGAAGTGCTATCAGTTCTCCATCTGCTTCCGGTAACAACCTCGGCTTGCTTATATATGGATGTATGTGTGTCGGGATGTACACCAGGACACATACCTAGATATATGAGTCAGACGAGTAATAATAATAATAGACTCCTGTCATTCCCGTTATGATTCCTGTTATGATACCTGTTATGATTCCTGTTATGATGCCTGTTATGGACTCCTGTTATGTGCTCCTGTCATTCCTGTTATTACTCCTGTTACGCCTGTTATGAACTCCCGTTATGCTTGTTATGATTCTGGTTATTCTTGTTATGAACTCTTGTTATGACTACTGTGTGGTTTTGCAACTCGGGTTGCATGGGCTTGGATTACAATGACATGAGATAAAGGTATATAGATGAGGGTTTCCTTGTTTGGATTATTCCTTCGATGTACTAGTCTCATGGAGCCGTGACCTAAGCTTATACAATCGGGTTTTATATCGGATTTCCTGTTTTATGATAATTATGATATACCTGTTCATACTTGCTATACCTGTATACACACTTGTGCTCATCCTTGTTCGCCACTTGGCTTTTGCTTCACCGCTCGCCTGGGAGTTTCATCTGACTCCCCTGGATCCTCATGTCCAGGTTCTGGAGCTTGGAGCCTGTGGATTCTCCCTGTTGCTGATCAGAGTGGCGCAGCGGTAGCGTGGACCTCCAGCATACCGTCCAGAGCTCCATCCTTCCAGGCCCCCTGTGTGCCTCTCGAGTTTCCTTATAGTAAACTCGTGAGTGCCATTTTACTGATTTCCCCTGTACATTTCTTGTATTCTCGCAATTGCGCCTATCAGGTGATGTATTATCATTGTAATATCAGATCACCTCTGGTGATGACTCTGTAATTGTACCCAGTGTTGGAATGTATAATGCACCACTTGCTTCCACACTCTGATTCTTGCTTGTACTGATGCTTAGCGTATATACGTGAGGGTACTTCTGACTTGCGTATATACGTCGCAGTGACGTCCCCGCACCCGCGGGATCGGGGCGTTACATCGGCTGTCCATTTTGCGTCACTTGATAGATGGGAAAAAAGTATTTAAAACACTTGATTTTTAGTTTGTAGATACCTGAAACAATATAGATTAACTTCGATGGAGTGGATCTTGTATTCGAGTGTCGAAGGGTTGAATTTGAGTGGGAAGGATTCAGGCTCAAATACTTTTGGAAGGACACAAGTCTCTCTCTCTCTCTCTCTCTCTCTCTCTCTCTCTCTCTCTCTCTATATATATATATATATATATATTATATATATTATATATATATAATATATATATAATTAATATATATATATATATATATATATATATATATATATATATATATATGGGTCAAGTGCTCCTAGTAGGTCTCCTTAGATTACACTCTAAGGAGATGGCTTAAAACTCTAACATCCCGATTTTTTTCACAATCCGATCGCACATTATCATATTCATGTTATAAGATGTACGCATATAAAAAATCACGTGATTTGAAGTTCATTTACTCATTGATCTAATCATTCATTTTGTTCAACTGTTTAAAAATCACTAATGTTTGAACCCAAAGAAAATATAGTAAACAAACTTCAAATCATATGATTTTTTATAAGTATACATCTTATAACATGAATATGATAATGTGTGGTCGAATCATGAAAAAAAATCGGGATGTTGAAGTTTTAAGCCGTCTCTTTAGATTACAATCTAAGGAGACCTACTAGGAACACTTTTCCCCTCTCTCTCCTCTCTCTCTCTCTCTCTCTCTCTCTCTCTCCTCTCTATATATATATATATATATATATATATATATATATATATATATATATATATATATATATTATATATAATATATATAATATATATATATATATGTAGAGATAGACTTGCGTCCTTCCAAAAGGATTTGAGGACGAATCTTTCCCACTCAAATACCAACATCCGACATTCTGATACAAGATCCACTCCGTTGAAATTGATCTATATTTTTTCAAGTATCTATAAACTAAAAATCAAGTATTTTTAATATTTTTTACCCATGCATCAAGTGGGGGGAAACAGACGACCTAAATAGTGAGTTGGTTAGTTTAACGATGTAGAATATTTGAAACCTAACAAAAATTGATTTTTTGGGGTTTTAAATGTTTAAATCATAATTAAATGGCCGAATCGAGAATTTGTATGTCTAAAAACATAAATCTAACCAACTCACTACTTTTAGCCGTCCATTTTGCGCCGCTTGATGGATGGGCCCAAAGTATTCAAAAATACTTGATTTTTTTTTATAGATACTTAAAATAATATAGATCAAGTTCAACGGAGTGGATCTTGTATTCGAATGTTGTAGGGTTGTATTTGAGTTGGAAGGATTCGGGCTCAAATCCTTTTGGAAGGACACAAGTGTGTATATATATATATACATATATATACATATATATATACATATATATATAATATATCTATAACTGTACCTCAGCCAACAGCTGAGAGAGTTTCTCAGCCGGCAGGGCGTGTAACATAATAGCCATGAATTTGACATTATTTCGGTGGACAAAAACCAAAAAAATCCCACCCGAATAAGCCATCAGTAACTTCAACAACCGCTTTGACGAAAATACCCTCCCTTACAACTTTTTACTGTATGTAAAACCTTTCCTTCCACAAAAAAATTACAGATCTGAAATTTTTAGTTCATCAATCAAAAAAAATAAGTGTTATTGTTTCCTAAATTTTTCGATCAATTTCGTTCAAAAATTTATTTTTTTAAAAAAAGATCTGATCAAGATGGTGCCCAAGAAATTATCCACGAAAAAAGTTAAAGGGGAAACCTAGAAATAATAAATTTTTGCGGTTCTGTAACTCTTAATTGTTAGATTTTTCAGTTTTAATTTCTATTTTTTATTTTTTAAAAAAATATACTATTTTAATTTACTTCAATTAAAAGTGTCTGATGGACTAAATTTTTCTAGGAAAATTTTGTTTTTTCTTAAAATTTTAAAGAATATTAAGATGAAAAGAAAATAGGAACAAACGATCTTATTAGAGATTTATTTTTTAAAATTTTAATTTTTTAAAACAGCGACCTAGGTCACCGTGATTTTTTCATTCCCTTTTTTCGACTTGGGTCGCAGTTATTTAAATTAACGACATGGGTTTATGCAACCTTGGCCGCAGTTTTTTAAAAAAATTAAAAATTATTAACGCCCGTGTGGTTTTTAAGATTATTTTTTTAAAAACTCTGCGATTGATGTCGCAATGTTGCTGTCCCTTTTCTCTTCTTTGGGGGTCTGGTAGCCTAATATGATACTACGACCCTAGTTGTAGTATGATGAAACAAAGTTCCCAATTAGTTAATTAATTGGGTTAATTATAAAATTGCGTCTTCTGTCGCAGTGTAATATAACAGTGCGACCTTGGTCGCAGTGTTTTATATTCTACTAAGTTAACTTAATTGGATACTACAATCCAGGTCGCAGTTTGATGAAACAAAGGACCTTATTAGTTAATCATTTGGTTTAATTAGAAAATGGTGACCACTGTCGCAGTGTAATATAACAATGCGATCGTGATCGCAGTGTTTTATATTTTATTAAAGACTGTTGCGATCAAGGTCGTAGTCTTTTTTCTTTTCAATTTTATTTAAATATACTGCGACCTTGATATTTTTACTAATGTTTTAATGTTTCTACATCTACAGGTAAGTAAGACCTGAATGTTCGTCCTATGAGATCGAGCCTAAAGCCTATGTGTGAATTCATAAGAAAAATTTAAAAAGCACATTCAGACAGATTTTATCAATGCGATGAAAGAGACCCCGTTTGGTCCATTTTTATGACCTTCTACAATGAGGAGTTTGATGGTGAGAAAGGCCTAAAATCAAATATAAGTATGCTAAAAATTGTAGACCAATTCCTACATTAACCAAATTACTCATAATGCTTCTGTTAATTTTGATCGATGTGTCTGGTGAGAGAAAAGTGATGGAGCTTATCCGGGCTTGATAATTCATGTGAACGAGAATCAACAAACTTGGTGACAACCTAAAATCTTTGATTTGATAGTAAACGAAGACGAACATGCATCTCAGCAGGACACTCAACTCTAGTGCCGATTCGACGGTTAACTGTAAGACCATCTTATCTTTTGTCACACAGCCTCTTCACACTCTCCTTATTGCAACAAAATTTTCTGCAAATAAGTTCATGAGGAGGCCTCTGTGACTTATCTATTTCTTTTCTTTTCACGCCAAAATCTTTTTTTTTTTTGCATAAGAATTGTAGAAGTTATATGATTCATCGTCTGTGAAAAACTGTTGTCCTAAAAGAATAAACTGAGCTTCCAGACATTTCTCCATGTGAATTTAGAACCTACAAAATAAATTGTTGAACTAAATAAAAAAAAATAATTGAAAAACACACGTCTGAACTTTAATAAATAAAACTGTGACTAAGATCGCATATGTAAAGATAGCTGTAACTTCTGGATAAAAGACTGCGACCGTAGTCGCAGTTCTCAGGATGGCCAGGATTTTAAAAGAAATGTGTATAATAACTAAAAAAATTGTCATTAATATATACTGCGACCTTAAGTCGCAGTTCTTACAATTTAGTGCATAAAAAAACTAATGAAAATCACAACGTCTGAACTATAATAAATAGGACTGGGACTAAGTCACAGTTGTAAAGATAGTTTTGACCACTGGAAAATTGTTTTAATAGATACTGCGACCGTTGTCACAGTTTATTACAATTTAGTGTATTAAATAAAATAACTGCGACTTTGATAAAAGTGATTATTATTCTGTAAAACGAAATCTAGGTCGCAGTTCCATCTATATTACACAAAATTTTTTACATATAAGAATTACGGGAAAAAATTTCCTACACAGGCAATTTTTAGATATAAGAAAGAAATGGTTTGTTTTATCATCCATCGCTATCTTCACCTTCGTTGATTATATTTATTGCCATCGTTATCCTCCTCATCAAGCAAATATATATTGTAAATGGATTTTAATTGCTGCCGAAACTCGTTTTTAAATGAATACTAACACAAAGCCCTTAAGACTTAACACAATACTTCCAATTTCCAACTCTAGGACTAGATTTATGGACACGTCTAATTTATGTCTAAAACAATACTTTCATTTTCTTGGTAAACAGTTCTTAATTATAATAATATAATAGTTGTATTAATAATCATCTATATCAAAACATTTTAAGCTAACAACGATTTTGTAAGCATATAATGCGGCTCATATATGCTCCTTGCACTAAGGAACTTAACAAATTTAGGGATAATTTAGTTTCTTCGTAGAATTCTAATATATTTTAAGACACAAGGCCGTGAGACAAACATAGAACACATTTCAACACACACACCAGACTTGTGCCATTCCGGAAGGATCGAGGCCAAATCCTTCCCACTCAAATACCAACATCCGACATTCGAATAAAATTTCACTCCATTGAAGTTGATCTATATTATTTCAAGTATTTATAAACCAAAAATCAAGTTTTGATTACTTTTTGCTCATGCATCAAGTAGGAGAAAAACCGACGTTTTAAATAGTGAGTTAATTAGTTTAACAGTGTAGAACATTTAAAACCTAACAAAAATTGATTTGTAAGGGTTTTTAAACATTTTGATCATGATCAAATGGCCGAATCGAGAATTTGTATATATATAAAGACATAGATCTAACCAACTCATTATTTTCGGTCGTCCATTTTGCACCGCATGATGGATGGGCAAAAAGTATTCAAAACATTTGATTTTTAGTTTATACATACTTAAAATAATATAGATCAACTTCAAGGGAGTGGATCTCGTATTCGAATGTCATAGAGTTGTATTTGAGTGGGAAGGATTTGAGCTCGAATCCTTCCGGAATGTCGACACAAGTATGTGTGTGAGGGGGGAGGTAATATTACAATACAGCTAGATGTAACTAAGTTAACTTTACACACACCTCTTTCCACCACACAAAAAAAATTTCTTGGTGAGATACAAATAAAAATTAATATGAGTGTTCCCCACAAGGTATTTAAAAAATAGCTTTTATATGGTAGAAAGAGGTGTGTGTAACTTAACATAATTACACCTTTGTGTATTGTAATTTTACCCCCTCCCCACACACATGTATATATACATGTGTGTGTAGACTTGTGTCCTTTCAAAAAGGATTTGAGCCGGGATCTTTCCCACTCAAATTCAACACTTCGACATTCAAATACAAGATCCACTCTGTTGAAATTGATCTATATTATTTTAAATATTTATAAACCAAAAATCAAGTTTTTGAATACTTTTTGCCCATCCATCAAATATGAGAAAAACGGCGGATGGCCTAAATAGTGAGTTGGTTAGTTTAACAGTGTAGACATTTGAAACCTAACCAAAATTGGCTTGTAGGATTTTTAATGTTTAGATTATAATGAAATGGCCTGATCAAGAATTTGTATGTCTAAAGACATAAATCTAACCAACTTACTACTTTCGGCCGTCCATTTTGCGTCACTTGATGGATGGGCAAAAAATATTTAAAATACTTGATTTTTGGTTTATAATACTTGAAATAATATAGATTAATTTCAACGGAGTGGATTTGTATTCAAATGTCGGAGGGTTGAATTTGAGTGGGAAGGATTCAGGCTCAAATCCTTTAGAAGGACACAAGTCTCTCTCTCTACACACCCACATATACACACACATATACATATGTGTATGTGTGTGTGTATGTATGTATATATGGGTAAACTATTCCTAGTAGATTCTTCTAGATTACAGTCTAAGGAGTTGGCTTAAAACTCTAACATCCCGATTTTTTTCACGATCTAACCGCACATTATCATTTTCATGTTCTAAGATGTATACACATAAAAAATCAAGTGATTTGAAGTTTGTTTACTCATTAATCTAATCGTTCTATTTTGTTCTACTATTAAAAATCATTAATGTTTGAACTAAAAAAATAGTGTAAATAAATTTCAAATCACATGATTTTTTATATGTATACATCTTAGAACATGAAAAAGATAATGTGTGATTGAATCATAAAAAAAATTCTAGATGTTGGACTTTTAAGCCACCCCTTAGATCAATATAAGAAGATTTACTAGAAACACTTTACCCTATATAATATATATATGTAGTATATATATATATATATATATATATATGTATATATATGTATATATATATATATATATGTGTATATATATATGTATATATATATATATATATATATATATATTTATATATATATATATATATATGTATATATGTGTTATTGTATATATGTATATATGTGTATATGTATATATGTATATATATATAGGGCTTACTGTACCTCAGCCTGCGGGCTGAGAAGAGTTTCTCAGCCTGCGGGACGTGGCTGAATATAGGCCACACATCGGTCGCAGAGTGTGGGCGCCAAAAAAAATCAAAAAAATCCCGCCTAAACAATCGTGAATCAAAATGACAAAAATACCCTTTTAATGACGACTGCGACTTCTAGCATTCAAAAGTAAAAAAATTTCCATGGTCGCAGACTTAATACAGAATAAAGAATACAAGACAAAAAATGCTATCGTATAGCAATGCGACCTCCTTCGGTACTGCGACCAAATTCGCAATCTTCTTTCTCATGCCTTATGTAAAAGAAGTAATTAATATTATATCTACCGTGATACAACAACTAGTCTAGAAAAAAAGAGATGCACTAATGTAATCTCGAGAAAGGAAAGATGTGCACCATACGTAATCTAAAGATATAGCCAACAATTCTATAAAAAGTTAATTTGTACTTCGGATTCTCCCGCAATAAATCTTCAATTAAATATAATTTTTTTTTTACCACTTCTTAACTACTCAATCATCACCTCTAACAATTATTATTACTATTCATGTTCTTCCACAATATTCACCTTTATATAATGCTTGTTACTAGTATATTATCTCATACCTAAAAAAAACTATATTTTTGCTCTTCCTTTTCAATTTGATTTCAAAACTTCCAAAAAAAATTCATTCTTGAATCATGTCTTCCCCCTCTTCTTCCTCTGAACACTTAGATTTCAACTTCAATCGTTCCCCCACCGGTCCTTTGTCTTCAGGATATTCTAGTGAATCTGATACCAGTCTGGACTTCACTCCTTTTGACTATCTCACTACATCAAATAATGTATTAACTGATCCTCCTATTCATGATGATAATGAAGTTTTCATGTGGGTTAGTGAAGAAGACATTATTCCTCTGCCACTTGACGGAGACATGCTTGATGAAAGCATGTCCTCTGATGCTGTAGGCTCGCTTCCTAGCAACAGGTCAGACTGTAACACCCCGTTCCCGGAATACGTACTTAGTTGCGTATTCGTATTTTCTGATCGTATTTTTAATTCTGTATTTGTTTGTATTATGAATTATTCATATGATCGTATTGCCTTGGATTCAGATTTGTGAACTCGGAGTCAGCCCTAGTCTGAACCGGGGACTCGATCCTAGTAGATTTTCTCAATTTGATCTTTTGTTATTCCAAATTGACCGACTTCAGTTTTAAATACTGTTTTCCATATTTTGGATTTTCTATGATTTTTCTGGAATTTTCCTGAATTAAGTTGAAAATCTCAAAAACCGGTGTCGACCAGTACCGCTGACCGATTCTCGGATTTTTAATTTACAAACGGAGTTGATTTTAAGAAACGGCTTTCCAGTAACTTCTTAAAATCACCTTTTCTATCTAAACACTTTTTCTGAGAATTTTCTATTTATCAAAATTTCACTGGATTGGGTGTCGGCCAGTATCACTGGTTGATTCCAGGAATTTTAATTTACAATTGGAATTAAATTTCTAGATTCCGCTTTCATATTACTTCTTAGAATTATATTTTCTTCTTTCAGACATTTTCTGGGATTTTTCAGATTTTATCGAAATCTGGCCGACCCGGTATAGACCGGTATTGACGGTCGACCTTATGATTTTTATTTCGAAAATGAGATTGAATTCCTAAAAACCGATTTCACCAAAAATCATTTTATAATATTTATTATTTTGAGAATTTTTGGGAAGCTTTCCGAGTTACTTCATTTTTGAACTTTTCCGGAGTTTTCGGGTTTTTCCCAGATATCGGAATAGTGTCCAGATATTTTCCCACTTTTTCTCTCTTCTCGCCAAACGCGAACTTCACTCCTGGGATTTTGCATTTAATGCGGAGATCCTCTCCATGCTGCATTTAATGCACTGCCAATCAATCCCAATCAAGTCATTATGACTTTTGTCCTTTTGTTAAACGCAACTTTTTTGCATTTTCCCTGGACGCGGCTTTAATTCCCGCGTTTAGCCCATTTTGGCCTAAACACAAGAATGTGGGCTGCGTTTGGAGAGGAAACGCAGGTTTCATCACAAAAAATGGGACTCCAAGTCAAACTTGTAATCATTTATCCCCTTATATAAATGCTTCCCCCTTTCTCTCTCCTTCATTATTATTCTCTTCTCCTCCTTTCTTCCAACAGAGAGCATGAAGCCAACAGGCCCACGCACCTTGGCAGCCATGGTGACCATGGTTCACAGTCGCGGTCTCGGCCGCCGACTCGGTGGGCACTGAGAACGATCGGTCTCGGCGACTCGGATCGGTATCGGGCGATACACGCAAAACGCTACAGAGAAGCTCAAAAAATTCTGAAAGAATCACGACAAATCTTAAAAAAATGTAGACATCCACATTCATGTATCACATGTCCAAAATATATCACCTAACATACTACACATAAAGCGAAAGCATAAATACACGTGTCGTTGGTAGAAGCATATTAAAATACATGCACAATATAGTAATTACACAAACTACATTCATAAATACATGCTAATGTAATTATTTTCACATTGAATTGCGATGAGGCACAAAATCATCATAATGCCGAGTCGACCGAGTCAACTCTAATTCTCTGCCGAGTCGGCCTTCTTTGAGTTGAGTCGACCGACTCGTGACTCAGACTCGTCTCGGAGCGGGCCGAGACGGATACGACTCGGCCGACTCGTCTCCGACTCGGCCGAGTCTTTGAACCATGATGGTGACCCATTTGGCTAGCCATTTCTCCACTCTCTCCACCTCCATTTTCGCCACAAATTCCACCACCTCTTCCTCCTCCATCTCCTCCTTCATTTCACCAACAACTACAACCACAACACCACTTCCATCACCATCTTCTTCCTCTTCTTTTCCACCAAACACCCATTAACCTCCATATTTCTCCACCATCTCCACCATCTTATACTCCATCTTAGCCACCAACGACCGCGCCGTCTTCATCTCCTCGTCGTGCTCTTTCCGATGACCTAAAGCTTCGCTCCCCGAAGCTTCGTTTCCAAAACTCCAACTTTGGATATTGACTGGACTTGCACCATCAACCTCTCTCCTTCTCTTTTAGGGCCGGCCACCTCCGTTGGATGGGGGCCGTGCTCTTCATCATCGGCAAGACTCTTGGGCCGGTACCCTCCTTTTGGATTGGGGCCGAGCTTTATCGCCGTAGATTTTCCGGTAATCGTTCGCGATTATTCGGTGATCGTTTTGGTGATAATTGGCGACCATTTAACAAAGAACTTATCATTATACTTGTGTTTTATCATCAAACGCAACCCTCAAAAAGTCAGGTTCTGCTCTCTGTTTTGTACTCTGTTAGTCGACTTGACCCAGTCATTAGTCGACTTGAGACCCTTATTAGTCGACTACCCTCTTATCCCAAGTTGACTAACCCTTTTGAAACGCAGCCATTACTAGTCGACTTATCCCTTATCTATAGTCGACTACTCCTTCATAAGTCGACTACTATATCTCCCTAGTCGACTAATCTTGACTGTTTGCCGTGGTTAAACACTTCTTTCTATATGGACCTTATCCTCGGGACTTGCATCATATATTGTTATTACAAGACTTGTCACTTAACGAATATCACCTTCCCTTCTCTCTGTTGTTCCTAACGCGGATCCCATGCCCGCGTCTGTGTTCTTATTCATTTTGTCGTGACGCAGAGTTTATACTCGCGTCCGCGTTCTCCTCGCGTCCTGATTTGAACACGGGTCTCGAACCCCGCGTTTGTGGCACCTTCGCGACGCGACTCCCGCGTTTGTGACTTCCGCGTCTGCTATTTCCTGCGTCGGTATGCGATTCCCGCGTCTGCGACCCTCGCATCCCATGCTCAAACCCGCGTTTCCCTGTGCACACTCCAATTCCATATACTTCTCTCTCCCTGGACTTCTCCCTTACTTTCTCTCTAACGCACTGACGCGTCGATTTCCTGGATTCCGGATATCAGAGATTTCACTAAGATTTAGGCGAGTGATCTCGCTATCCTCTTCCCTTACTATTTTATTGGTTATGCGAGTGTTCTCGCTTTCCCCTTTGACTTTCCTATTTCATCGGTCGACTTGTATTATTCATGACTTGTGCTATTTGGAACTAACACCTTCTCTGCAGGTACCCTAACCCTCTGGGTACAACCTTTGAGGTTTGAAGTCCTCTGGACTTTCTCTATGCTACGCCTGGTAGGCGGACCTAGCGTCAACACTTTACCGCTTACTCCGTTCGAGTGTAATTACCCCGTGAGCATGGCTTCCCGTGATCAGTAGTATAACGTTCACACGCTTGCTGCGACACGTGTTTTAGCTACGCTGGCGAGTGGTAACCATGCCGAGCGTGATAGCATTTAGTGTTGTACATTGGCTTCGCTCCAGCTTGCTCAGCTCGCTTGGGTGTGCTCAGTTACTGCTTTACTACATGCCACTACTTCATATGGTCATTTACATGATACTATTTAACACATGTATATCACCTGGCAACTGTTTTGTTATCACCTAACATCGGACATGCTACCGCTTGGCAAGGACCCTTTTTATGACATGACTTGCCACGGACTAATATCAATCGCTTGCATGACTGGTTACCTGCTAAATATCATCCTCCTATCATGCTATCACTTGACACCCGCATGATATACTTGACTCTTATGATTATCACGATAACGGGAATGAGGACCTGACATCTTGATAAGTACAAACTGTACTCCTGATATGCCTGCATCCCTGATATTCCTGACTTGTTCTTGCTCATTCCCGAAATCTGATAATTATCTAATAATCATAAAATGAGACAACTTGCATCGGGTCGGGGGAAACTTGCGGCTATCAATATGTGTTCGTGTTTACAGTGGTACTAGGCATGTTGTGCAACTAAAACTTCCGGTCTGACCTGTGGGCCTCCAGGCGACCGAGGGGAGTGCTGGCTCCCTCCTTCCTGGTACCATCATGATAAGGGCATACATAAGTCCCTCCTGTTAGCCTTGCGGCTGGTTCCGTCCACCAAGCAACGGAACAATCCTGGGCCGTGGTCCCGGGTATGTACGGGACCCACTGTAAAACATAGTTCGTTGATACCCCCGCTGGTTTCCAATAACAACCTTGCTTTCTCGGATGTGGATCTATGTGTGCTGGGACGCTAGTTCACATAACTAGACACAGGGGTAAGACAAGTAATAATAATAATAAAAGACGCCAACTGTGGATCCGTCGTATGCGCTTGGATTACGACAACATGAGATAAAGGTATATAGATGAGGGTTTCCTTGTTTGGATTATTCCTTCGATGTACTAGTCTCATGGAGCCGTGACCTAAACTTGTACGATCGGTTTTGCTTGCTCTTACCATTTTTGCTTGTATTGGATTTACTTCGGATTTCCTATGCTATATCTGTTCATATTCTGCCTCTACTTGTATTCTATTCCGCCTGTTTCCTGTTCTTATCTGATTATACTATAAGTCTTCTCTACTTGCCATCAATTGTTGTATATTTACTTGTTCCTGCCTGCTTCATGTTTATGATCCAGAATTACCGTTACACATGTGCTTATCCTGGCTCGCCACCTGGCTTTTGCATCACCACTCGCCGGGAGTTCTGACTCCTCTGGATCCTCATGTCCAGGTTTTGAAGCTTGGAACATGACAGAGCTTGGAGCTTATGGATTCTCC
>JAVJIF010014340.1:0-2500 GCA_038442645.1 Agave tequilana | reverse complement strand
ACAAATTCTCAATCGGTCATTTGATCTTGATCAAAACATTTAAAAATCCCTACAAATCAATTTTTGTTATGTTTCAAATATTCTACACCATGAAACTAACTAATTCCACTATTTAGCTGTCCATTTTCCTACTTGATGCATGAGCAAAATTATCTAAAATACTTGATTTTTGATTTATAGATACTCGGAATAATATAGATCAACTTCAGCAGAATGGATCTTGTATTCAGATGATGTATGATTGTTTTTGAGTGGAAAGAATTCGGGCTCCAATCTTTCCAGAACTACACAAGTCTATCTCTCTATACACACACACACATACACATATACATATAAAGAGAGACTAGATTTTTCATTAGTAGTCTAATTAGAGTATGTAGCAAGATGAACGGTTCGGAGCATCTATGGGGGGGCCGATCGTGGAGTTCGCATGAATCTCTGGTGACAACCTGTTCTCACCGGAATAGTTCCCTATACATGTGTGTGTGTGTAGAGAGAGAGATAGACTTGTGTCATTCTGGAGGATTCGAGGTCAAATCTTTCTCACTCAAATACCAACATCTGATATTCGAACAAGATTAACTCCATTGAAGTTGATCTATATTATTTTAAGTATCCATAAATTAAAAATCAAGTGTTTTGAATACTTTTTGTCCATGCCTCAAGTAGAAAAATGGACGACCTAAATAGTGAGTTGGTTAGTTTAGCAATATAGGACATTTGAAACCTAACAAAAATTAGTTTGTAGGGGTTTTTTAATGTTTAGATCATGATCAAATGACCTGATCGAGAATTTGTATGTCTATTTACATAGATCTAACTTTCACTACTTTCGGCCGTCCATTTTGCTCCTCTTGATGGATGGGCAAAAATTATCCAAAACCACTTAATTTTTGGTGTATAGATACTTGAAATAATATTGATTAACATTAACGGAGTTGATCTTGTATTTGATTATCAGATTTGATATTTGAGTGGTAAGAATTCAAGCTCGATTCCTTCCGGAATAATACAAATTGTGTTGGTGTGTGTGTGCAGAGAGAGAGAGACTTGTGTCCTTTCAAAAGGATTTGAGTCCGAATCCTTCCCACTCAAATACAACTCTCCGATATTCGAATAGAAGATCCACTCTATTGAAATTGATCTATATTATTTCAAGTATCTATAAACTAAAATCAAATATTTTTGAATACTTTTTGCTCATTCATCAAGCGGTGCAAAATGGTTGCCGAAAGTAGCGAGTTGGTTAAATCTATGTCTTTAGACATATAAATGCTCGATCCAGCCATTTGATCATGATCTAAAAATTTAAAAAAAACCCTACATACCAATTTTTGTTAGGTTTCAAATATTCTACACCGTTAAACTAACCAACTCACTATTTCGTTTTTCTCCTACTTAATACATGGACAAAAAGTATTCAAAATACTTGATTTTTGGTTTATAGATACTTGAAATAATATAGATAACCTTCAATGGAGTGGATTTTGTATTCGAATGTCGAAGGGTTGTATCTGAGTGGGAAGGATTCGGGTCAAATGATTTGAGCCTGAATCCCTCCCACTCAAATACCAATCTGACATTCGAATACAAGATCCACTCCGTGAAATTGATCTATATTATTTCAAGTATCTATAAATCAAAATCAAATGTTTTGAATACTTTTTGCCCCTGCATCAAGTAGAAAAAAAATAGACGGCCTAAATGGTGAGTTAGTTTGTTTAATGGTGTAGAACATTTGAAACCTAACTAAAATTGGTTTGTAGTATTTTTAAATTTTTAGATCATAATCAAATGGCCGGAGCGAGATTGTATGTCTAAATGTAACGCCCCGATTCCACGGATACGGGGGCGTCACTGCAACGTATATACGTAAGTCCGAATTACCTTCCCGTATATACGCTAAGCATCAGTACAGACAAGAATCAGAGTACGGAAGCAAGTGGTGCATTATACATTCCAACATATGAGTACAATTACAAAGTTATCACCAGAGGTGATTCTACATCAATAATATTACATCACCAGAATGGCGCAATTGCGAGAATACAAGAGATATACAGGAGTAAACAGTATAAAAGGCACTCACGAGTTTACAAGGGAAACTCGAGAGGCACACAAGGGGGCCTGGAAGGATAAGACTCTGGACGGTCTGCTGGAGCCACGCTACCACTGCGCCACTCTGATCATCAACTGGAAGAATCCATAAGCTCCAAGCTCCATGACCTGGACATGAGAATCCAGGGAGTCAGATGAAACTCCCAGGCGAGTGGTGATACAAAAGCCAAGTGGGAGCAGAGGGTAAGCACATGTATAGTGAATAAACCGAATAAAGCCGAGGGCGAGCAAATCTGATTGTATGGTTTCAGATCACGGCTCCATAAGACTAGTACGTCGAAGGAATAATCCAAACAAGGAAACCCTCATCTATATACCCTTATCTTATGTCACCATAATCTAAGCACATGCAATCCGACTGCACTCAGGGCATGATAAAATA
>JAVJIF010014339.1:0-116145 GCA_038442645.1 Agave tequilana | reverse complement strand
AAGTATTTCTTAAAAAGGATTTCACTATGAGTCTTCATATATTATTATTGATTTTTGGATAAATTTGCGAGTCGTTCCGAGATACTTGAATTCGGACGATTCCGGCATTTTCCGAATTGATTTCCACATCTTTGACTTTAACCCGGGTATCTGTCTATTCAGCAGTTTCATTTGGGTCAAGAGAAAATATCTCTTTATCATTTCATTTCCTTCCTTTTCTATTCCTTTCCTTCCTCCACAAATCAAAGCTTTTCCAAAATCCCAATTTTCCAATTTCCCACCTTCTCCAATTTCCACCTCATTTCCCACTCACTTTCCATCTAATCCACTCATTCTCTCTCTCTCTCCCATAGCCGGCCAAGTGGCCAGGTGAGGGACACCTCACCCCTCCCCTTTTTGCAAAACCCCCATCACATCTACCTTATTTCACACCTTTACAAAATCCCAATCATATATATATTTTCCCTTTACACTTCACTCCACTTTCTTCCTCACTTCACCAAAAGAGAAATCCTCTCACCAAGATCCTCCTCCCTCTCAAGACTTCAGGCTTCATCTAGGGCATCGTCAAGACTTCATCTTCAACCCCCAACTCCCAAAGCAAACACCAAGATCACCTTCTCCATCTCAAGCACAACTAATTGTGGATTGAAGCCATCATCTCCTCCTTGGATCAAGCTCCAATTAAACCATCCAAGTGCGTATCTTTACTCACCAAGACTTGATCACTTCCTATTGTACTTATACCTTCATATCTTGTACACACATAACATAAAAATCACATTTTTAGGCCATCAAACCCAAACCCTAGATTCAGTTCTGTACTCTGCTCACGACCACGATTAGTCGACTTAACCTAGGACTAGTCGACTAGAACACTTAGCTGAAACTTAACTTTTTTGGAAAACACAGTATTAGTTGACTTACCCCAAATATTAGTCGACTAATCTTCCCTGGAAAAAATCTCAACTCTCTGGAAATCACTATTAGTCGGACTCTGAATCCACCTAGTCGACTAACCCTTCCTGAACCAGAAAACCCCAACTTTCTGTATCACAGACTTAGTCGACTAAGTATCGTTAGTCGACTTACCCTTCTATTAGTCGACTACTCCCTTGACCCGTCGACTAACATTTCCTGAATCAGAAACCCCAACTCTCTGTTACACAGTTTTAGTCGACTGTACCTACTGTTAGTCGACTACCCTTCTATTAGTCGACTACTCTCTTGACCTAGTCGCTAACTTTGTCTGATTGTTATAGTTGATTCCTATCTAAACTTTGGATCTTATGCTTGTTCAGGTATTTGTATACAGTGCTTCATGACTCGTTACTTGGTGTATATTACTTCTAGTTACTCCATAATTCTATGTTTATGTATTGCCCTGTAATTGCTTGTTTCATTCTTATACTTGTACCTTGCCGTGATACTATTGCTTCCTTATTTTATAGCATGCGTGGCAGACCCTTTGAGGTCGTTGAACCCTAAGTTGTTTCTATGTTTCCACTTGCCTTACCTTAATACAGCCTTGTCAGTTATCTATTTCCTTTTAACACATGTATATCACATGACACCTAATATGTTATCACCTGACCAACTGACATGCCACTACCTTGTTAGACCCTCTTGTTAGGTCATGAGTGACCCGGCCAATTATTAATTCTTCGTTATGTTTTATTGCTTGTTATATATTACCACCTTGTCATGCTATCTCTTAAACCAAGCATGATACACTTGACTATGATTATCGTGTTTACGGGAACCCTGCCTTGTTTTATGGAACTAAGTGCCACACCATACTCGGTGGGGGCCACCTCTAGAATCCTTTCCCTCAGAGCAAAGTGCCACATGGAACAAAGTGCCACCACACGGTGGGGGCCACCTCTTGAATCTGTGGGGGCCACCTCTTGAATCTGTAGGGCTATTACTGTTATGTTCACTTATTCCCGTAAACTGATAATCCTTAATAAGCTACAACTTGTATGGGGTATGGGTGGAAGTGATGGATGCGGAATGATACCTTGCTTATAGTAGGGGGACGAAATATAGTAGATAACTGTTAGTGGGACCTTGGGCCCACATTAGATGACTGTTAGGGGGACTTGGGCCTCCAAACCGGCTCCAGGTGTTGGAAACTACTATAAGAAGTGTTATCAGTTCTCCATCTACTTCCGACAACGACCCTCGACTTTCTTATATATGGATGTATGTGAGTTGGGATCGATACCGAGACACATACCGAGATATATGGGTCAGACGAGTAATAATAATAATAGGCTCAATTATGGTTATTGTTATGATTATTGTTTCATGTCATAGTCCCTGTTATGACTCATGTTATATTGTGACTCCTACTTTACTTGTTATGATTCCAGTGATGATTCCGGTTTTGATCTTGTCATGATCCTTGTCATTCTTGTTATGCATTCCTTTTTGACTATCATATGGTTTGCAACTCTGATTCTATATGCTTGGGATTACGTGGCATGAGATAACGGTATATAGATGAGGGTTTCCTTGTTTGGATTATTCCCTCGATGTATTAGTCTCATGGGACCGTGACTTAAGCATATACAATCACTTTTGCTTGTAATCAGCTTTACTTGTATTTTCCGTTTTATGATTATGTTAATACCTGTCTTATATTCCATACTTGTGTTCTAACCCCTATTCATGCCTCTTAGCCACTTGGCTGTAGCTCATTTATTGTTATATGTCTTGATTCCTTGGATTTGCATATTCAGATTCCGGAGCTTGGATCGAAGTGGAGTTGTCCACCGTAGATCGAGCTCTCCTTAGCGAGCAGGCATCTTAGCTCCAGTTCCTTGCGCCTGACTCCTTTTGACTCACGGATCTCAATCCTACTCGTGAGCATTTTGTCTTCTTATTGTATATTTGACTTTTGGACTTGTTATGATAAAAGACATATGTAATATGTAATGTTTATCATACTGTGATGACTTTGTATCTGTACCTTTATGTTGGCATATGTGTGTATACCACGCTTTGTGTTGCACTCTGATCCTTTCTTGTTGTACTTTATGCTTAGCGTATATACGTGGGGGCACTCTCTGACCTACTATATACGCCGCAGTGACGTCCCGTATTCGTGGAATCGGGGCGTTACATCACCACCTCCTATACTTCTCTTCCATCACCACATCTTCATTCTCACCATGACAAAACCAGCTCCATCACCTCTACTTCAACCTAAAATATCACCATCATCATCATCTTCGTCATGTTCCTTTTTCCTTCTCTATCAAGATCAACTCCACCATCTCCACCAAATACTAGAACCACCAACGCTATCACCCTTTCCTCCACTTTTCCTCCTCCTCCTCCTCTAGGGCCGGCCACCTCCTTGGCCACCCTAGGAGGTCGGCGCACCTCCCTAGGGTCGGTGGCCCTCAAGGGGCCAAGCCCCCGTTCACTTCTTGCTTCGGTGCTTCCCCGCTACAGAGTTCGCGCGCGTAGCTTTCCAGAGTTCCTGGCATTCGGCGAGTGTCCTCTCCTTGATTTGGTTATCCCACTTCGACGGTGTATTGCACTTGGTATTTGTATTTTCGTGGATTCGTGTGAGTTGTAATCCGTAAACATGTCATAGCTATACTAGATCGATGTATTGTAATGCTTGTAATAGTGTAGATGACATTATATTTATGCACGTGTGACATTAACATCTTCTGCAAGGACTAACAGCCTTCGACCTTAAACTCTCTGAGTTTTCTAGCTTCGCTGGAGGCATAGCTAAGCGCGTGGCTTCGAGCTGATCTTAATTGCGTAGCCTCGTCAGGAGCGGCTTACTATGTTTCCGCTTTACTTGAACTTCCTAGGTTTTACTAACTATGCCGTGTGACTGCGAGCCGAGGTTAATTGCATAACCTCTTCAGGCATGGTTTAGTTACATCTTCGTGTTGCTCAGCCTCTAGGCTTTACCTCTCTGGATTTATTAAAGTCCTTTTGGCTTTTTTATATGCTACCCTGATAGGCGAACCTAAGGTTAGCACTTTATCAAACTCGTTCGAGCGCTGTTACTCCGTGAGCAGGGCTTCGCCATGAGAAGTTTATGGCGTTTCATACGCATGTTTTGACACGTGCATTTAGCTGTGCTGCGAGCGGTACCATGCCGAGCGTGATAGCATTTAGTATTGTATATTAGCTTCGCTCCAGTTTGCCTAGTTCTGCTTGATTGTTCGCTTGCTTGCTTACCCGCCTATCAGTTCCCTTGCCATATTTGCATGTGTATTGTTGATACTAACATCTCCTGCAGGTACATACATAGCCTTTGGCCTTAACCTCTCCGAGGTTTACTAAGTCCTCTGGACTTTCTAACTATGCCTGAAAAGGCAGCCTAGCGCTCAGCGCTTTATTCACTAGATTTGCCTAGACGGGATGCTGTCGGATTTTAGACTCGCATGTTAAGCCAAGTCATCCCGGTAACTCTGCCAAGCGCATTGGTGACTAAACGTTATTCGTTGTTCGTGCCTCCAACTTGCTCAGCTCCGCTTGATTGTACTCAACTACTACTCTATCACTTGTCATGTACATGCTTGATATGTTAATACTTATCATGCTATCACCTAACACTAGACATGCTCCTACTTAACACATGTCCCATGTTATGACATCACTTATCACCTGCCACCTTTCATGTTAACACCTGACCTATAATTATCACATTTACGAAAATCTTGTACCTATTATCTTATATTATATACGGTAACCTATATTCCTGTTATACATGTACACATATACTCCTGAATTCCTGATCATGTCCTGCTCATGTTCTTTCCATAAATTGATAATTACACAATAATTATTAAGACAACTTGCATCGAGTTTGGACAAACTGATGGGTTTAGAATAGTTTCATGTTTATGGTGGTTATATCGTGTCACACGTGGCCACATTCTTGAGAGATTACCTGGCGGCCACTAGGAAATCTGTGAGGTGTACTAGTACCCCTACTCCTCCTATTATTCCTGCTGGGTATGCGCAAGCCCTATGCATATTTCCATGGGATCTGCAATATTCTACTCCAATTCAGGCGTACAATAAGTCCCGATACCTAGCGGTAGTTTCAGCTCAGCACCAGATACTCCATGATCATTGTCTCGGGCAAGTACTGACCCATTTTAAACATGTTCATTGAGCTCCATCAGTTTTCAAGTAACTCTCTATAAGTTATAAGTGAAAGTATGTGTAGTGGGGCGCATACTAAAACTTATAATTTAGACGGCCCCAATTAAATAAGACGCTAATATTCAAGTAGTTGTGTTGTTTTGCAACTTAACTTGTATACGCTCGGATTATAGTAACATGGGATAAAGGTATATAGATGAGGGTTTTTTATTTGGATTATTCCTTCGACGTACTTGTCTCATGAAGCCGTAAACTGGATTTGTACCACTAGTTTTGCCGTATTTGCTTTCATCGGGTTTTATTTTGATTTCTGATTTTTTGATTATTATTAGTATAATTATATAATATATGTTTACACCCTGTCTTACTACTTGTATTCTATTCCATCAGTCTCTTGCTCTTATCATAGTGCATCATGCATGTTCCCTGCCTGATATAACTTACTATTTCTCTGCCTGCTCCTGTATATCTGTGCTCATAATATGGTTTCAACGCATGTTTATAAAGCGGATTTATCGATACACGACTGCTTATCTCTACATGCCACTTGGCTTTCGCCACACCACTCGTTGGGGAGTTTCTGACTCCATGGATCCTCATGTTCAGATCTCGGAGCTTGGAGCTTGTGAATTCTCCCAGTTGCTGATCAGAGTAGCAAGTAGAAGCGTGGATCATCGACAAACCGTATGAAGCCCTATCCTCCTTGACCCTACTCGACTCTAGGGTTCTCCTGTTATGACCATGAGCCTCCTTTTGTACAATTCATGATTGTATATCTCTTTATATTCTCGCATTTGCGCATATCGGTGATGTAATATTTTATAATATTATGTCACATCCTGTGATAACTTTGTGATTGTACTCATATGTTGGAATGTATAATGCACCACGTGCTTCCGTACTATGATTGTTACCTGTACTGATGCTTACCCTATTCGTGAGGGTATCTCTGACCTGCGGAATCGGGGCGTTATAGTCCACCTCCTCCCCGTGACCCATCAACGAACCCCCCGCCCTCCCGCCCCCTCTATGTTCGGTCGGAATCCGGTCCAATAGATGGAGGCATGGGGGAGTTGGGAGGGGGAGGAGGAGGGCGAGGAGGCCGATGAGGGTGAGGCCGGGGGGGGAAGGCAGGCGTCGTGGAGAGGGGAAGGCCGGGGAGGGGAGGCAAGCGTCACGGAGAGGGGGAAGGCCGGGGAGGGGGAGGGCGAGGAGGAAGGAGAGCGCCCGTGAGGGAGGAGGTTAGCAAGAGGAGGAGGACGAAGCACCGGGGAGTGGGAGGGGGAGCTCGTCCGGAGAAAAAGAAGGAGAGTCGTCGGAGAAAAAAGAAGGAAGGATGAAGAAAAATGGGTTATTTTAGATTTTTCATCAACAGTAAAATTGTCAAAAAATATGGCACACTTGTAAATATTTTTGGGGAGCCTTTCTCATTTGGTGGGGTGGCAATATCCGCTCCCGTATTTAAAGTAAAAGATCAAAATAAACATGTGTGTGTTTAGTAATTTTGGGTTGTGGAAAAGCCCACTGTCGCCATTGCCGCTGCTGCGTCCTCCTTCTCTCGTCATCCCCCGCCCGGGGCTTCTCCCTCCTCATACGCCACCTCTTCCTCTCGAAGAATTGTTTTTGCATTGAAGGTAGTGTAATTTTTTTCCAAGCAGAGATCCAACGGATCAAGAAATGTTTATGTATCTCGAATAGAATCATTACATTTTGCAGCAAGAAAGTCCAATGCATCCTTATCAAATTCCTGCCCTTCTTTTATACAATTTTTTTGTAACATGTTGCTATTATCAGCATCCTTTTTCTTCGAAAAGTAGAACCTTTAGCGTTGCGAAAGAGAATTATGTGGAAGCTTATCTGAGTCAGTAGTGATCTTATTATATTATTCACAAGCTTATGATCGGCTTCCACTCCTCTGTCCTCGTCTCCTCCTCCTCCTCCTCGTCCAGACGAGGAGGAGGAGGGGACGACGAGGACATAGAGAAGGAGAGGGATGATGGGGAAAGGGGAAGACGGGGAGGAGGCGGTGGGGGACGAGGTGGAGGTGGTAGGGGATGACGAGGAGGGGTAAGCTGAGGGGCGATGTGGCGGGAGATGATGAGGATGGTGGCGGAGGAGGAGGAGGGAGAGGGGGAGGGGAAGGGGTTGGGGGCTTTTGAGAAAAACAATTAAGTTAAGGGTGTAATGGTATTGTCATGGGGGTGTTTAGTAAATTTGTGAGTGTGTTAATCTGAGGAGTGTGTTCATCACTTTTGTAAGTGCAAATAACCACACTAATGCTAAGGGTATTTTTCTTACTTGTTGATTGTCATAAGTATCCTTCCTGTTATCTAAATTCCCCATCCTATCATTTTATTACATATATATTTATGGATAATGCATAAATCTCTTGTTTAAGTGCGGTAATCTTTTTTTATGTGGGACCTTTTGCTTCAATGTCATCCATCGGATGAGAATGGTGCGTCAATATCGGACGTTGATTAGGGTGGGCCCCGCCGAGATGGGGACAGGAACGACGTTAGCGGGGAGCTTGGAACCTGAGGAGGAAAAAGTAGCGGCCTTTGGCTAAGTTTTCGGGCCGTTCCAGACGTGGAGGGGCACGGGTCGTCCTGATTCAGCCACGTGTAAAGCGTAGACGGTCGGGGCCGGTTACAGACGTCCACGTGTGAGGGACTGGGGGCATGTGAGTTGTGTGTGTGTTTTTTTTTTGTCTGTCTTGTTGGCGGACTGACTATTTGGTTCAGTGTGATGTTGAGTGATCATTACATAAGCTATTGAGTGATAAGTTTATAGCCTATCTTTTCCTTTTTTCTTGTTAGGGATTTGTTAAGATAATTCATAACTTGGGAAGGTGTGTGTTGGTCATTGGTTCCTGTCACACCTAAATTTGGTTGTCACATGCTAGGCACATGGGGGCCTTTGATGTTGGCCCAAGAGGTTACACTCTCCAATTGTTTTGTGTTTTGATGATGACAAACCAAATATGAGCTATTTGGTACTAACAAGTTTGTTAAGATAAGTTTCAGGTTTGTACCATGTTTAGAGACCATTCGCTTAGCTATTACAAGAACTTCTAAGTTCCACAAAGCAAGGAAGGCAAATTGCACATCAAGGAAGGATCATAGAAGAGAAGGCACTAGCAAGGCATTGGATGGCTCAAAGACTTGAAGATAGCACAAGAAGTCTTCATGTAATTTGTTTTTCAGTTTATAGTTTGTTAAAGAATAGTGGATAGGTTTGAAGCTCTATCACACACGTTTTTGCGCACATGCTCATTCCAAAATAATTTCTTATAAATTATACAAAAATATTTTGCATACAAGATTTGCCTACAGATATATATTTATGTTTTATACTAATCCCTGTTCAAAAGTATTTTTGTTAAAATCAAAATCTTCTTTGTTTTCTTTTTAAATTGACTTTTTGACCTGATTCGGTCGACCGGGGCGGTCGACCGAGTCTGTGTCAGTCTGGTCCGGTCGACCGGACCAGTCGACCGAAGTCTTGGCAGATGCACGTATCCGTGTGCACGTCTGTCGGTCGACCGGGCGGTCGACCGGACTATTATTTTTGCTCACAGGTTTTATCGGTCGACCGGTCGGTCGACCGCTAGACTTTAACGGTCAATTTTTATACTACTACCGGTCGACCGCCGGTCGACCGATCCGACCGTTTGAACAGTAACGGGCAGATTTTTAAGAGCTGTTTATTTTTGTCTTTTGTATTTAAAAATTCGTTTAAGGATATATTTTGATCTAATTACCTCCTAAACATCAGTAAATATGTTTTATCCCTAAACCCTAGCCCTCTCCTATAAATAGGGGTGTTTGGGGAGAGATTGGTTACAACAAACTATTATTGCTAAAAATTCAAAAGTTTAAGGCATTCAAAGTTCTTGGTTTTTGTGCTAAATTCTCTCAATTTTCTGAAGGGTTTTTTAAAAGTTTTTCTCTGATTTCAATTTCTTTTCCTTACACAAAAGAGCTTCAATTCTACTCATTATTCTCTAAGGACCTTTGTAAGGGAAGAGATTTTTGAAAGAGAGAGTTTGTGGTCTTTTGACTACCAAGGAAATCACTTGTTCTTGAGATTGTAGGAGTTGGGTACTCCATTGTATTTGAGATCTTTGTGATAGTGGAAGTGGTCGGTATCCTTCTGGGGAAGGCGGGGAGTAGAGCTGGGTGCTCGAACCTCGATAACATATCCTTGTGTTTGCGATTGTTTACATTCTTGCAATTATTACTCTACTTTGCTTGCACTTATTACTTGCTCATCATACTTACTTGCTTGCATTCATATTGTGATTGTTATAGCTTTAAATTTTTAAATTGCCCTTTGATTAGCATTATCACCTATTCACCCCCCCCTCTAGGTGATTTTCAATTGGTATCAGAGCTTGGACTCTAGGTTTGGCTTAACATCTGTAACGCCCCGATTCCACGAATACGGGGTCGTCACTGCAACGTATATACGTAAGTCCGAAGTACCTTCCCGTATATACGCTAAGCATCAGTACAGACAAGAATCAGAGTACGGAAGCAAATGTGCATTATACATTCCAACACATATATACAATTACAAAGTTATCACCAGAAGTGATCCAATATTACAATAATATTATATCACTGATGCGCAAATGCGAGAGTACAAAAGGTATACATATATGAACAGCGGGAATACAAGGAAAGGTACAAGTATAAACAGTATGAAAGGCACTCACGAGTTTAAAAGAAAAACTCGAGAGACTCACAAGGGGGCCTGGAAGGATGGAGCTCTGGATGATCGGCTGGGGATCCACGCTACCGCTGCGCTACTCTGATCCGCAAGGGGGAGAATCTACACGCTCCAAGCTCCAAGACCTGGACATGAGGATCCAGGGGAGTCAAATGACACTCCCCAGGCGAGTAGTACTAATACCAAGTGGCGAAGCAGGGTGAGTACAAGTATGCATATAACAAATGATATCAAGTAAGAAATACTCTGGGGACAGATAGGTTAGAGCAGATATGAACAGGTGTGGCATAATAATCATAAAACAGGAAATTCGAATAAAACCAAGGACGAGTAAATCTGATTGTATGGTTTTAGATCACGGTTCTATGAGACTAGTACATCGAAGGAATAATCCAAACAAGGAAACCCTCATCTATATACCTTTATCTCATATCATCGTAATCTAAGCACATACAACCTGAGTTACAAGGTGGTCATAACATAGTACTCATAAAACAGGAAATCCGATATAAAGTCCGGAACAAGCAAATATAGTAAGGCACAACACAGATTCATAGCCGTTTAAGTTGCAGGCTTTAGTATGCGTCCCATTCCACATACCTCCACTTACAACTTAAAGAGCCGGTTATTATGACACTTTATTATTACTCGTCTTACCCTGATATCTAGCTATGTGAACTAGCGTCCCAACGCACATAGATCCATATCCGAGTAAAACAAGGTTGTTATTGGAAATAGATGGAGAACTGATAGAGCTTCTTATAGTAGTTCCCATACCCTGGGACCAGTTTGGAGGCCCAAAGTCCCCCTAACACGAATCTCCTGTGGGCCCAAAGTCCCACTAACACTACTGCCAATACATTTTATTCCCATACTATAAGCAAGATATCATTCCGGCATCCATCACTTCCTCCCATTCCCCATACAAGTTGTCCTTTTATGGTTTATTAACATAATTATCAGATTAAGGGAATGAGCAGGATCATAACTGGGATACATAACAAGAATCATAACTGGAATCATAACAAGTAATCAGGTACTACATTCCCGTTATCGTGATAATTATATCAGAATCAGGTGCATCATGCTTGGTGTCAAGAGATAGCATGATAAGGTGATGATATTTACAAGCAACCAAATATGACAAGAGATTGATAATAGTCTGGGTAAATCATGACATAACAAGAGGGTCTTGCCAAATAATAGCATGCATGGTGGTCAGGTGATAACACACTAGATGGTCAGGTGATATACATGTGTTATATAGAAACATGCAACTGACAGGTCTGAAGTAATAGCATGGCAAGTAATAACATAGCAGAAACCTAGAAGTCAACGACCACGAAGGGTCGGCCACGCATAATATGAAAGCAGTAAAAGATATATAGACATGGAATCAAATACATGAAAATAGGAAGCGAAATACTTATCGTCCCGACGAAACGGGAAACTCAAATAGAGATGAGAGAAAAGCGAGACTACTCGCCTAAATCACCAAAGTGCCGAAAGATCCGAAATCCACTGAACTTGGGACGCGCCATAACCTATGATATAATTATGTAGAGTGAATAGGAGAGAGAAAGAGAGAAGGGAAGATGATGTTTGTCAAGTGACAAGTCAAGTAATACTAAAATATGATATAAGTCTAGAGGGTAAGGTTCATATTCAAGAAAGAAATCAACTATAACAGACAGCCAAAGTTAGTCGACTAGGGTGGAAGAGTAGTCGACTAATAGTGGACTCAAGTCGACTAACAGTCTGGTTTAGTCGACTAAAACTGGGTTCCAGAGAGTTGGATTTGGTTTCAGGAAAAGTTAGTCGACTAGGTGGAAAGGGTAGTCGACTAACAGACATCTCAAGTCGACTAACAGTCATGTCAAGTCGACTAATACTGAGTAACAGAGAGTTGGGTTTCTGATTCAGGAAAGGTTAGTCGACTAGGGTCAAGGGAGTAGTCGACTAATCGAGGTTTCTAGTCGACTAATAAATAACCTAAGTCGACTAAAACTGTGTTCTAGAAAAGGTTACGTTTCAACTAAGGGTTTCTAGTCGACTAATCTATAGGTCTAGTCGACTAATCGTCTGGAAACAGCAAACAGAACAGATTTTGGTGGTTTTGTTTGATGACCAAATAATCATGATTTGAAGACACAAGTGAACATGATATGTAAACTTAAGTATACTAGGAATTAATCAAGTCTTGGTGATTAAAATTACTCACCAAAAGGAGTGGTTGATGATGGAGTGATGGTGGTAGTGATGGAAGTTGATGATGAAGAAGAAGGTGAGGTCTTTTGGTGGAGTTGATGAAGTCGTGGTGATTCCCATGGAGATGAAGGAGGAAGAGATGAAGCTAAAGAGATGGAGTAGTTGTGGTGGTGGTGGTTGTGGTGGAGATGAAGGGGGAGATGGAGGTTAGGGTTTTGGCTCTTGGTGAAGAGAATGAAAAAGGAAATGAAATGTAAAGGAAAAGTATTTATAGGCTTTGGATTTTATGAAGGAGATGCAAATAAATAAAAGAGAGGGGTTTTTGTAAAGAGTGGGGGATGAGGTGTCCCTCTTTTGGCCACTTGGCCGGCCATGGAAGAGAGAGAGAAAGAGGGGCATTAATGAGGAAGTTGGTGGAAGTGTGTGGAAGTTGGAATTTTGGAAAAGATTGGAATTTTGGAAAATGGAATTCTTGTGGCTTGTGGAGGAAGGAAAAGAAATAAGGAAAAAGGAAAAAGGAAAAGAATTGATAAAGAGAAGATATTCTCTTTGATTAGAAAAATGAAAATATTGGAAACACAGATTCCCGGGTTTAAGTCGAGGATACGGAAAACATTTCGGAAAATACCGAAATCGTCCCGAAATCAAGTATCTCGGAATGACTCGAAAATTATACCAAAAATCAAGAATAATATTCTAAGACTCATAGTGAAATCCGTTTTAAGAAATACTTTATAGTTTTAAAACTAAAAATCCCGGAATCAGTTACCTACCGACTCCGATGGAATTTTCATAAATTCATAAAATCCTCAGAAAAAGAATGTAGGTAGAAAATATGATTCTAAGGAATAATGCCTAAAGGACCTTCTAGAAATTCCTAGCTGATTGTGAAATAAAAATCCGGGAATCGGTCAACGGAACTGGCCGACACCGGTTTTGAAGACTTTCATTTTAATTCCAGAAAAATCTAGAAAATCATAGAAAATATATAATATTAGAAAATGATATTTAAAACTAAAATCGGTCAATTCTAATTATCAGAATGTCTAAATCGAGTAATACTCTAGGATCGGGCCTTCGGTTCAGACTAGGGCTGACTCCAAGACCACGAATCCAAATCCAAGACAAAACAATCATATAAGGAATTCATAATACAAAAATAAATACAGGAAACAAATCGAAAAATACGATCGAAAAATCTGAATACGCAACTAAGTACGTATTCCGGGAACGGGGTATTACAACATCCATAGAGAGATCCTTAAAATATTGCTAATCAACATTTTCATTCATCCATTCATACACTAGTAAACTTGGCCGACAACATTAAATCCCCACCTAAATTTGATGGCCTAAATTTTCCCATTTGGAAGGTCAGGATGACTATATTTTTGCAATCACTAGGTAGCTTGGTAGCTAAATCCTTAACCAAACCCTACATAGCACCCGATAGTGATGAAAGTACATGGACCGACTTCAATTTTAGAGAATATGAGGCTAACTCAAAAGCCCAAAACTCCCTCTTAACCGCCTTGAATGAGGATGACCTTACACGGGTAATTCATTGCCAATCCGCCTATGAGATTTGGCAACACTTATTGGTCACACATGAAGGGACTTCACAAGTCAAGAGAGCTAAGATAGATCTCTTGAGGTCTCAATATGAATCTTTTAAAATGCTTGATGATGAATCCATTGACTGTATGATTACTCGTTTCACTAAAATTACAAATGGTCTTTCCTCATTAGGTGACGTCATCTCCAACGATCAAAAGGTGCGCAAAGTGATACGGGCTCTTCCTCCATCTTGGGAGATCAAGGCCACCACCTTAAAGGAATTAAATGATAAGGACGAGATGGACATCATTAGTCTCATTGGGAACCTAAAGACCCATGAGATGGAGAAGAAAGCAAGAGATGAGGCTACTACTTCAAAGAAGAAATCCATAGCCTTCAAGACTTCATCCACCAATGATGACGATGAAGATGACGAAGAAGAAGATGAGGAGCTAACTCTACTTGTGCGGAATGTCAAGAGGTTGTACCGAAAGAACAAGTTCAACTTCCGGAAAAGATTCGAAGGCAAAGAGGAGCGGAAGATCATATGCTACAATTGCCGCAAACCCGGACATATCATGGCGGATTGTCCGGAGTTCAAGAAGAAGATGACTTCCTCCTTCAAGCCAAAGAAACCGGAGGAGAAGATAGCCTACAAAGCAACATGGGATTCAGAAAGTGAGTCCGAAGAGGAGGTGGATCAAGCTAATATGTGTTTCATGGCAAACACACCTAAGGTAACCCCTCAATCCCTTGATGATGAAGATGATGAACTAAGTAAGGAAGTTCTAGTTCATGCCTTTGTAGAACTTTCTGAAACTTATGATAATAAGAAACTTGAATGCTTAAAATTACAAAAAGAAGTTGCTTTTCTTAAAAATCAACTTGCTTTGGTTTCAAAAGAAAAAGATGATCTTTCTTCCAATCTTGTTTCTATTCAAAATGAATTTGACGCTTATAAGATTTCTTGTAAGGGTAAAACCCCTATTGTTGATAATAAAGAAATTTCTTCCTTAAAAACCAAAATTGTTGATTTTGAAAAGATTTTGAAAGATTGTGCTTTTAACACCAAGAAGCTTGAAGAAAAGTTTTCCAAAAAGCACACTTCTCATGTTAAAGATTCTCATGCTAAAATTCCACATGCTCACACTTCAAATAATACTTCTCATGCTAAATCTTTTCATGCTCACAATGCCCATGCTCACAAATCACACACTCACTATGCTTTTAGATATGGTAGAGTGTATAGATGTACTTATTGTGGCAAAAATGGACATTTAGCTAAATTTTGTTATGATAAATTGCATAGTTCAAATAATCTTGTTTGGGTTAATGGCTCTAACCCTCATGGACCCAAGAAAATGTGGGTACCAAAATCAAGTCCTAAAATGTTTGATGTAGGTACACACCAAGGCTCCAAGACGTAGGGAGCGGTGGTACCTTGATAGTGGTTGTTCGAGACACATGACGTGGGATATCAACAACTTCACAACCCTATCAAGGTACATGGAAGGTGGCTCCGTCACCTTCGGGGATGATTCCAAAGGCACGATCATCGGTATTGGTAATATTCAAATTGGTTCATCTCCTATTATAGAGAATATTGTTTTAGTAGATGGTTTAAAACATAATTTGCTTAGCATTAGCCAACTTTGTGATCGTGGACTTAAAGTTGTTTTTGATGATTCCTCATGCAAGATTTTTGATGTTAAATCCGATGTTTGTATTCTTACCGGTTTTCGTGATAATAATGTTTATATTATTGACATGCTTAATTTAGATTGTTCTACTAAATGCTTAAATGCTTTTGATGAAAATTCTTGACTTTGGCATAGAAGATTAGGACATGCATCTTTTGACCATATCTCTAGGATTAATTCAAAGGAATTGGTGAAGGGTATACCTTGCTTGGATTTTGAGAAAGACCGCATTTGTGGTGCGTGCCAACTTGGGAAACAAACCAAGTCTTCCTTTAAACCAATCAAGGATATCATGTCAACTAGGCCTTTAGAATTAATTCATATGGATCTTTTTAGACCAACTAAAACTAAGAGTTTAAATGGAAGTAGATTTGCATTTGTTTTGGTTGATGATTTCTCCCGTTTTACTTGGGTTTTCTTTTTACAAAATAAAGATCAAACTTTTTCTCATTTTAAAATTTTCGAAAAAGAGTTGAAAAAGAAAAGGGTTTTCCGATTTTGAGAATAAGGAGTGATAGAGGTGGTGAGTTTATTAACCAACTCTTCATGACTTATTGTGATGAAAAGGGAATTAAGCATGAAACATCTTGTCCTAGAACTCCACAACAAAATGGAGTTGTAGAAAGGAAAAATAGAACTCTTCAAGAGATGGCTAGGACAATGATAAGTGAATATGACCTCCCTCAATATTTATGGGCCGAGGCCGTAAACACCGCATGCTATATATCGAATCGTATTTATTTATGCAAAAATTCTTCCAAAACTTCTTTTGAAATGTATCATTCTAGAAAACCAAATGTTGCATATTTTAAAGTTTTTGGATGCAAGTGTTTTGTTTTAAATACTAAGGATAATTTGGGTAAATTTGATGCTAAGGCTTATGAGGCTATCTTTGTTGGATATTCCTCTACTAGCAAAGCATATAGAGTTTTCATTAGATCTTCTCAAACCATTGAAGAATCCATGCATGTTAAATTTGAAGAATCTAATGTGGTTGTTGAGAATGTTGTAGAGATTGAACCCTTAGGTGAAGACATGGAGAGACTATCCTTGAAGGACTCACCCGCTCAAGAAGAAAAGCTAGACCCTATTGGTGAAGTTCAAGAGGATAAGGAGGAAAGCACTCAACCACTTCCTAAAGCTTGGAGATACGCTACAAATCATCCTAAGGAGCTCATCTTGGGTGATGCATCTAAAGGAGTCACAACGCGCTCCAAACTCCATGACATATGTGGTAACTTTGCTTTTATTTCTCATTTTGAACCCAAAGGCATTCTCGAAGCCGAGACGGACCCATATTGGTTGCTTGCCATGCAAGAGGAACTCAATCAATTTGAGCGCAACCAAGTTTGGCACCTTGTTCCTAAGCCCCACGATAGACCAATAATTGGTACTAAGTGGATCTTTAGAAACAAGATGGATGAGTCCGGAAATGTCATTAGGAATAAAGCTAGGTTAGTGGCCCAAGGTTACACTCAAGTTGAGGGAATTGACTTTGAGGAGACCTTTGCACCCGTAGCACGGCTTGAAGCCATACGGATGACACTAGCTTTTGCATGTTTTAAAAATTTTAAACTTTTTCAAATGGATGTAAAAAGTGCATTTTTAAATGGTTTTATTAATGAAGAAGTTTATGTTTCACAACCTCCTGGTTTTGTTGATCATGTTCATCCCGATTTTGTTTTTAAACTTGATAAAGCTTTGTATGGATTGAAACAAGCTCCAAGAGCTTGGTATGAAAGGCTTTCTAGTTTTCTCATTTCAAATGATTTTATTAAAGGCAAAGTAGACACAACTCTTTTTACTAAGCATGTTGAGAATGATATTTTAATTGTGCAAATTTATGTTGATGATATAATTTTTGGATCTACTAATGAGCTTTTATGCAAGGATTTTGAGAAGGTAATGCAACTAGAATTTGAAATGTCTTCCATGGGTGAGCTCAATTTCTTCCTGGACTCCAAATCAAGCAATTGCAAGACGGAACCTTCATTAACCAAGCCAAGTACGCAAAGGAGCTAGTAAAGAAGTTTGGGCTTGAAGGATCAAAGGCTTGCAACACTCCAATGGCAACTACTACCAAGCTTGATAAGGACGAACAAGGTAAAAATGTTGATATTAAATTATATAGAAGCATGATAGGAAGTCTTTTATATTTGACGGCAAGTAGGCCGGATATCATGTTTAGTGTGTGTCTTTGTGCTAGATTTCAATCGTGTCCTAAAGAGTCTCATCTTATTGCGGTAAAACGCATTATTCGTTATATTAAGGGCACTATTAGAATGGGTCTTTGGTATCCGAAAACTATAGATTTTTCTATGACTAGTTATTCGGATGCCGACTATGCGGGTTGTAGAGTAGATAGAAAGAGTACTAGTGGGACATGTCAATTTCTTGGTAATTGTCTTGTTTCATGGTCCTCTAGGAAACAAAATTCCGTAGCTCTCTCAACCGCCGAGGCGGAGTATGTTGCCGCGGGGGCTTATTGTGCACAAGTCCTTTGGATGAAACATACTCTCCTTGATTTTGATTTGCACTTTGATCATATAAAAATATTTTGTGATAATACTAGTACTATTCACATGACCAAAAATGCAAATCAACATAGTAAGACCAAGCACATTGAGATTAGATATCACTTTCTTAGAGATCATTTTGAGAAAGGTGATATAGATATTGATTATGTTTCCACGGATTTACAACTAGCCGATATTTTCACTAAACCTCTTGATTTTGCTAGATTTTCGTTTATTTGTGGAGAACTTAATGTTTGTATTATTGAATAAACATGTTTTTCATAACCCTTTTTGATGTATGACAAAAAGGGGGAGAATAAGTTTAACATGGACAATAATAAGTTCATTTGGTCTTGGTTCCATATGAATTTATATGTTTTGTTTTTATGAATTTTAGTTGTTTTAGTTGTTTTTGGTATTTTTGGTATTTTTGGTATCAAGAGAAATTTTTGTGTTTTAATTGGTTTCAATAATTGGTGCATCATTTCAATTATTAGTTTCTAAAGCATATTCTTGTGTTTTATGTATAGCATAATTTGAGGGGGAGTTTTCTCCTACCCTATATTTTTGTTAATAGCCTATTTGTTTTGTCATCATCAAAAAGGGGGAGATTGTTGGCCCAAGAGGTTACACTCTCCAATTGTTTTGTGTTTTGATGATGACAAACCAAATATGAGCTATTTGGTACTAACAAGTTTGTTAAGATAAGTTTCAGGTTTGTACCATGTTTAGAGACCATTCGCTTAGCTATTGCAAGAACTTCTAAGTTCCACAAAGCAAGGAAGGCAAATTGCACATCAAGGAAGGATCATAGAAGAGAAGGCACTAGCAAGGCATTGGATGGCTCAAAGACTTGAAGATAGCACAAGAAGTCTTCATGTAATTTGTTTTTCAGTTTATAGTTTGTTAAAGAATAGTGGATAGGTTTGAAGCTCTATCACACACGTTTTTGCGCACATGCTCATTCCAAAATAATTTCTTATAAATTATACAAAAATATTTTGCATACAAGATTTTGCCTACAGATATATATTTATGTTTTATACTAATCCCTATTCAAAAGTATTTTTGTTAAAATCAAAATCTTCTTTGTTTTCTTTTTAAAATTGACTTTTTGACCTGATCCGGTCGACCGGGCGGTCGACCGAGTCTGTGTCAGTCTGGTCCGGTCGACCGGACCAGTCGACCGAAGTCCTGGCAGATGCACGTATCCGTGTGCACGTCTGTCGGTCGACCGGGGCGGTCGACCGGACTATTATTTTTTGCTCACAGGTTTTATCGGTCGACCGGGTCGGTCGACCGCTAGACTTTAACGGTCAAATTTTTATACTACCGGTCGACCGGCCCGGTCGACCGATCCGACCGTTTGAACAGTAACGGGCAGATTTTTAAGAGCTGTTTATTTTTGTCTTTTGTATTTAAAAATTCGTTTAAGGATATATTTTGATCTAATTACCTCCTAAACATCAGTAAATATGTTTTATCCCTAAACCCTAGCCCTTTCCTATAAATAGGGGTGTTTGGGGAGAGATTGGTTACAACAACTATTATTGCTAAAAATTCAAAAGTTTAAGGCTTTCAAAGTTCTTGGTTTTTGTGCTAAATTCTCTCAATTTTCTGAAGGATTTTCAAAAGTTTTTCTCTGATTTCAATTTCTTTTCCTTACACAAAAGAGCTTCAATTCTACTCATTATTCTCTAAGGACCTTTGTAAGGGAAGAGATTTTTGAAAGAGAGAGTTTGTGGTCTTTGACTACCAAGGAAATCACTTGTTCTTGAGATTGTAGGAGTTGGGTACTCCATTGTATTTGAGATCTTTGTGATAGTGGAAGTGGTCGGTATCCTTCTGGGGAAGGCGGGGAGTAGAGCTGGGTGCTCGAACCTCGATAACATATCCTTGTGTTTGCGATTGGTTTACATTCTTGCAATTATTACTCTACTTTGCTTGCACTTATTACTTGCTCATCATACTTACTTGCTTGCATTCATATTGTGATTGTTATAGCTTTAAATTTTTAAATTGTCCTTTGATTAGCATTATCACCTATTCACCCCCCCCCCCTCTAGGTGATTTTCATTTGACACATTGGTTTGAGGGGCGGAAGTGGGGAAAACTGCAACTAGAAAATTTTATTTTTTTAATATTTATTTGAAGCTGAAAAAGAAAAGAGAAAATTCTTGTTCTTTTATATTTTTCTTTTACACTATCATTTTTTTTATTAGCAGTGTGCTACAGTCAATTTTGTGGTCGTATAAATCTCACTTATAATAAACTGTAACTCAAAATAGTTAATTTTATAGTCATAAAATTATCACTTGCAATCAAATTACAGTTCAAAAAAACTCCATAATTAATATTTATTGTAATATTATTTTGCGGTCAACTTTGCGGTAAATTTTTCACTTTCACTTTCACGTTACTAATCAAACACTAAAAAACACAATATTCTTTTTTATTTATATTTTCACATTATAATCAAGCATCGAAAAACTTACTCGAACAGTCTCTAATTTCCTACTTTTTCATCACTTTTTCCTCCTCATTTCTCACTCACATTTTCCTCTCACTTGTAGCAAATCAAACACGCTCAAAGATTAATTAAGAAGTAAGCCTTGGTTATGAAAATTTTAATTTCTTAATTATCTGTTTGTTTCAGTAATTATTAACTATGCGTGTGTAGTGGCTAAGTAAAAGTTGAAATGACTCTAGGACTGTAGATTTTAGAAAAATTGGAACAATTGTCACACTTTTTCAAAAGAGGACTTTTTTTATTTTTTTTATTTTTTTTATCTCTATACCTATGTTCATTTGATTGGCGACTATAGTTTACAAAGCCTTGCAAGTTTGCCAAAAGGTCACAGTTTTGACTAGAAAAAAAAAAAAAAATTACATAAACTGGACCGTCAAAATAAATCCAAAACAATAGGAATTGGACTTACAAATTAAATCCAACTGTGGCTCAAATCAAATATTGTACAAATCTACCATTCAAACTTGACCTTTAATTTTCATGCTCACTGTTTCAAATACCACATGATTTGAAACATTCACAATCAATTAAAATTCACTAAATAATTTATTAATTTCTGCAACCTATCCTTCAATTTATCTTTGCTCATATCAGAACTAGTCAACATGTTCCAGTTGTTAGCATTTTGAGGGTATTTCAAAATTAAGCATAGTTCTTTTAGTCCCACATTGGATAGGAAAAGAACTCTTTAATGCTTATATAGGGAGTCTCTTTCATGATAGGTTGTGTGAGATAGAAACCAGGGGTGCTCGCGCGCAGACAAGCCCATTGAGGCCCAGTGAAGGGAATTGTTTTACCGGATCCAGAAAACCTTAATGCGTATGTGCGCCCGCATCGCACCCTTGCAGGAGGGTGCAAATCTAGGTTTCAGAGCCTCGCGAGTGTGCCCAAATAGGCTAAGTTTTGCCAATTTTATTTTTGGATTTAAAATTATAATAAAATCCTTTCAGTTGAGATTCGTATCTTTCCATATCCTGTCCTATCATCGCAGTGACACTTTCTAAGATTGGTTCTCTTCCAAGGAAAGGAAAGATTGGTTCTCTGTCCAAGGATTATTTTTTCTTCCCAAAGATTTTCTAATGATGATAAACTCTCTTTATAAAGAATATATTCCCGGCTCTCAAAAATAGGACTCAACCATCTTTTTCCTCTCTGAAAATTCTTAAACTCTTCAGTTCTTCCCTGCATCTCTGGAGGAAACAAAACCGAGCTATTCGAGGGCCTGTGCATTGCGAGTGCACGCTTGCAGGGCCAACGATCGTTGAATCTTGGAGGGTAGGCCGCCATCAACCTGCTGCACCGAGATACTCTCTCAGAGGGGCGCGATCTACTCTTAAGGACGGTACTCCGCACGACTCGATCAAAATAGAGAAGTTCCTTCCTTCTTGAAAGTTTAATTTAAATAGCTTAGCAGTATTTCATACATTATTTTCCAACAACAGTGTCGTCAAATTCCTACAAAATTAATTAATATAATTATTTAATATAATTATTTTTTTCCCTTGTACAATCAGTATTTTAATACACCTAAGCTTGATTGGAACAAATCAAAGCTAATTAATCAATCTCAATTGTATATCATTGTGATGCCCATCATCACATGTGTGATGATCATGATTCACGTGTCATGCATTCTTGATTCCTTTGATCTGATTCTACAGTCAAATACTGTATCTAAAAAAGAAAACAAATAAAATAAATAGAAACAGTGTGTTTTTGCCTAAAATTAATTTAAATATCAAATGGACGAGTTATTAATTTTTTTTAAAAAATTCATTAGCTAACAAAATCCATATGCTAGCTAGTGAACTGGCAGTTTGCTGCATGTGCAACAGCCAAAGTGTAATCGTGGACTATATCCTTCTATTTTGTTCTCTGATGATTCAATTTTGGGCATTTGACAAGGATATTCCAACTACTATCAAGAGTAATTTAAAAGGTTTGGTTGATTAAAAATTGCATGATGCATGATGTCATAGGTTAATATTTTTGTATGTATTTGTAATAATAAGGATAGATATAATTTAATCTTTCCCAGAAATTTATATAATTTAATCTTAATAATAGGGATAGATTTGATGTTACATGTTGACAAATTTATTACGGTTGCAAAAAGATCTTAATTAAAGATAGACTTACACCATTTCGGAAGGAATCTAGGCCGAAACTTTCTCACTCTAATACAACTCTACAACATCCGAATGCAAGATCCATTACTTGAAGCTGATCTACAATATTTCAAGTAACTAAAAATCATGTATTTTGAATACTTTTTACCTATCCATCAAATAGGAGCAAAATAGACGGCCGAAAATAACGTATTGCTTAGAGCTATATTTTTAGACATACAAACTCTCAATCTGACCATTTCATCGTGATCTAGACACTTAAAAACCCCCACACATTAATTTTTGTTCGATTTCAAATATTCTACACTATTTAACTAACTAACTACTAACTCACTATTTCGATCGCCCATTTTGTATCTACTGATGAATAGGTGAAAAGTATTCAAAATATATGATTTTTTTGGTTTTCAGTTACTTGAAATAATGTATATCAACTTCAACAGAGTGGATCTTGCAGTCGGACGTCGTGGGGCTGTATTTGAGTCCGTCTCGAATCCTTCTGGAATCACACAGGCCTATCCTCTTTCTAAATGTAAATTAATATATATGTGTATTCTTCATATTATTACTATTATTATAATTATTATCTTGTATCATCTTCCAGTTATTTAGATGATTACATGGGCGGACCCATTAGTGGGCTGGGCCAGGCTACAGCCCGGCCCATTTTTTTATATATAGGCATAAACTTAATTTTTATTTTTATTCTTTTTATATATTGTGTTAGATCTCTTTCTATATTGGTTTTTTTTAACAAATTTATTCCTAGTTCTACTCCTGATTTAGTAGAGAATACTGTTTTATTCTTTTGATAAATTCATATAATTCATAAGTATATGTTATAAAAAATTGCAGCCCACCCCAAAAAATTTTCTAGTTCTGCCCCTGGATGATTATGAAATCTCTTTTCACTATTTTGCTTTCTGAGTGATGAGACCTCTTATATGATTTAAATGCATAATTACTATGCATAATTACTTGTAAACTAATCAGATAATAAATCCATAAAATGCAAGTCTAACCTGCATTTATCGCGATTACTGATGCAGTTATAATCAGTTATCTTGAGAGAATAGTTATAATCAGTTATGTTTATTACAATAAAATTAATATTACAATATTAAATTTAATATGAAATATAATGTAATATTACAACAAATTGATTAATTACTTGGGAAGCACGTTAGTTTTGTAGACCTAATTAGCTTAATTTCAAAGTGACATTTGAAATGGCATCAGTTAAACATTACCACTTGAATCTAGTTGAGATTTTTATAATTGGGGCCCCCTTTCATAATGCCTGGAAAAATACCTTGTAAATTTAAGTTGCATAACTCTTGAGAATTGAGATTTCGTCACTCTCAATACTTTTGACATAGCCAGTGACGAAATTGAATTTTGAGAGAGAGAACTAAATACTGTTGTGCCAACGACAACAACCAGAAGAGGAATCCCTGAATCTCTCAAGCACGAAGAACAATCCCAAAACAGCACAAAATCAAATACCAGAGAAAGAACACACGCAAACAACAATCTAACGAGGTTCGGCCTCAATGCCTACGTCCCCGGGGCAATCAAAGAGAGATTATATTACTTTGGAAGATCGATTACAATACTAGCAGCACCTCTGACTCAAGAGAGCTCCAGTTTTTCAAACATATAATAAAACCTTAGAATTCCCATATTTATACAAACAGGTTTCTAAATCAGCAATCGCAGCCCGCACCCGCTTGTCGGTCGACCGGGCAGTCGACAGACCCCTTCCACCGGTCGACCGGTCGGTCGACCGGGCGCCCAACAGAGAGTTGGGTACTTTCAGTCGGTCGACCGGGCGGTCGACTGAGCTCCATCCTTGTGCACGTTGTGCACGTCGGTCGACCGGGCCGGTCGACCGAACACCTGCTCTACTGCAGGCGGTCGACCGGGGCGGTCGACTGATATCCTGCTTCTGCTGCTGTAAGCCTGGTTTGCTGCTGCTACTTCCTCCGTCTTTTGTCGCCGACTTCCTCGACGATCCCTCGACGATCCTCGTCGACTTTCTCGACAATACTTCTCTCTTTCCAACAATTCTCCACCTCGGTGAAGATTCTTTCAAATCTGAGCCGAACTGTCCCTCGACTCAAGAGGGCTGCACCAATGTGGTTGCCTACGTACCCTGCCCAAGGGATTAAGCCATCTGTAGTTCATCCAAATGAGCTTTAGCAAGCTCCAGCTACCTGAAGGACATGGAGCAAAGCTTTGCAATGTGCAAACTTGACTCCCGACACCACCTTAGTAAGCATGTCGGCGGGATTCTCCGATGTGTGAATCTTCAACAGTTCGATATCACCCTCTTCTAGAATCTCCCGAACGAAATGGTACCTGACGTCGATGTGCTTCGTCCGTGCATGATAGACCTGGTTCCTGGCCAAGTAAATGGTGCTCATACTGTCACAGTTAATCTTCAGTAGATCCTGTTCCACGCTCAAGTCATCAAGCAATCCTTGAAGTCAGATTGCCTCCTTCATGGTCTCTGTCATGGCCATATACTCAGCCTCTGTGGTCGACAAAGCGACGGTAGACTGCAGTATGGAGCGCCAACTCACCGGTGCCTGAGAGAATATGAAGACATCTCCCGTTGTCGACCGACGCTTGTCAAGGTCACCTGCATAGTCTGAATCAACATACCCTATGCACTCTTGCTTTCCCATGGAGTCCTTCTCAAATACTAGACCTACATCAATTGTTCCTTTGATGTACCTCAAGATCCACTTCACAACCTCCAATGACCCTGTCCCGGATCATGCATATATCTGCTCACCATGGAGGCGGCCTATGATAGATCTGGTATCGTACACACCATAGCGTACATTAAGCTACCAATTGCATTGGCATATGAAACGTGAGACATATACTCACGTTCTTGAACACTCTTCGGAGACATCTTTGCAGACAACTTGAAGTGAGGAGCCATAGGTGTACTTACAGACTTTGTATCCTTACCGATATTGAACCTCTGTAGTACCTTCTCCAAATAGCCCTTCTGAGTCAAGCTCACCCTGCCAACTCTCTGTCTCTAGTGATCTCCATGCCCAACACCTTCCTAGCTTCACCAAGGTCCTTCATCTCAAACTCTAAAGATAGATCCCTCTTCAGAGCATCAATAGCAGATCTCGACCTTGAAGCAATCAACATATCATCTACATACAGAAGTAGATAGATATACTCACCTGACGGTAGCTTGTTGTAGTACACACATGGGTCATAGTGGCTACGTGTGTACTTCTTCCTTCTGATGAAGCTATCGAACCGCTTGTACCACTGTCTAGGAGACTGCTTCAGTCCGTACAACGACTTCTTCAGCTTGTATACTAATTCTTCCTTCCCTGCAGTCTTGAACCCTGTAGGCTGAGTCATGTAGATCTCCTCCTCTAGATCGCCGTGGAGAAAGACGGTCTTCACATCGAGTTGGTCAAGGTCCAACTCATACTGCGCCACTAAAACCAAAAGAATATGAATTGACGAATGTTTAACTACAGGAGAGAATACCTCATTATAGTCAATTCATTCCCTCTGAGCATACCCTTTGGCGACCAATCGGGCCTTGTAGCGCACCGAATCTTCTTGGAGAGATCCTTGCTTCTTAGCATACACCCACTTACAGCCTATAGCCTTCTTCTCTTTGGGCAACCTGGTGAGTTCCCAAGTGTCGTTCTTGTAGAGAGATTACATCTCTTCATTCATGGCTTCTTTCCACATCCTCGATTCCGAACTGATCTCAGCTTCTCTGAAAGCGGATGGAATAACCTCCTCAACGACTGGAAGTGCATACGCTACGACCATATCAGTAGTGAGCCAACCTGGTCTCCTAGTGTTCCTCCTTAGTCTTTCAACTGCAGTAGGGTCAGGAACATTACCCATGACCTGTTCTTGACCCTGTTCATCATCTTCAGCACCTTTTTCAACTGCTTGATCACTGCCCTGTGTCACCCCGGGAATGATCCTCACCGATGCTAATTCCTCTAGAGATGGTGGAATTGCATCAATCTCCACCTGCTGCGATAGCTCCTTGGTCTTGCTGATCTCCACCTACTGAGAGACCATAGGCTTTATCAAAGAAGCCTCATCGAAAGTGACATCCATGCTGAGTATGAACTTGTTATCCATTGGATCCCAAATCTTGAACCCCTTGATTCCACGCTTGAAACTGACGAACACACCTTTCTTTGCCCTTGGGTCCAACTTATCATCTTTGACATGATAGTAGGCTGGACATCCGAAGACCCGTAGCAAATCATAGTTAGCAGCTGCTTTTCCTGACCAAGCCTCAAGAGGAGTCTTCCCCCCTATCGCAGACGACGGCAACCTATTCACAAGGTAGCATGCATACGCCAAAGCTTCAGCCCAAAACTTCTTTGACAGTCCTGCATTGGATAACATACACCGGACCTTCTCTAGCAAGGTCCTGTTCATCCTCTCTGCTACCCCATTTTGTTGCGGAGTCTCTCGTACCGTGAAGTGTCTCTCTATGCCCTCATCAAGGCATAGCTGTAGGAAAGGATCCGATTTGTACTCTCCTCCATTATCTGAACGGAGGACCTTGATCTTTCGTCCCGTACTTCTCTCCAAGTTCACCTTATACTTCACGAACAGTTCTAGGACTTCTCCTTTGTGTCGCATGGTGTACACCCAACAGCGCCTAGAAAAATCATCAATAAACGACACAAAATAATGGTTACCTCCAATCGATGCAGTCTTGGTAGGTCCCCAGACATCCATGTGAATATAGTCAAGAATCCCCTCGGTGCAATGTGATGCTGTACCGAACTTCACCTTGGTCTTCTTGCCGATGATACAATGCTCACAGAAATCCATCTTGCAGGTTTCGGCACCCTTCAGCAACCCTTGCCTCACAAGAGTTTGCATTGACTTCTCTCCTGCATGTCCCAGCCTCAAGTGCCACAGCCTGGTTGAATCCTCCTCTGAACTGGTAGAAGTCGCCACTTGCCCTGTCACCGTACTACCCTTCAAGTAGTATAGGTTGTTCCGGCGATCGGCCTTCAACACCACCATCGAACCTTTTGTCATTCTAAGGACTCCTTCCTTAATAGACACCCTAAGGCCTAATGACTCCAAAGCTCCTACAGAAATCAAGTTTCTCTTCAACTGAGGTACATACCTCACTTCCTTCAGCTCCCTCACCATCCCATCAAACATTCTGATTGGAATTGTACCAACATCCTCCATGATGCACGGATGATCATCACCCATGACGACCGAACACCCCTCCATCTTCTCAAAACTGGTAAACCATTCCCGATTAGGGCATACATGGTATGTTGCACCTGTATCCATGATCCACTCGTTTTCACCTGAGTAGCCTATGATGGGGTTAGTAACTGAAAATGAGAACACCGACGAATCTGAGTCTGATCCATCTGCCTGTGATTTACTGCTTGGAGTGTTAACCACCTTTACTAGATTTGCCTCAGATTTTGATTCCTTCTTCTTTCCCTTGAACTTCGGACAGTCCATCTTCCAGTGCCCTATCTCTCTGCAGAAAGTACACTGATTCCTTTTGAGATCCCTAAACCCTGGCCTGGACTTTGATCTTCCTCTCACCTCCTTACCCTTCCTCGATGAACCCCTGCCTCTTACTTCCAGTGCCTCCGCCGATGAGCTTGACTGAGAAGGATGTCTCTCCTTTCTCCTCGTCTCATAACTTGTCAGTGCAGACGACACCTCATGGTAGTCCAGAGTTTGCCTACCATTGATAAAAGTCAGAGTGAATGTCTCATATTCCTCCTCCGGGAGTGAATTCAGGAAGATGATCGCCTTATCTTCCTCATCTACCATGACATCCACGTTCACCAAATCTGTAAGAAGTTTCGTGTATCGGTTGATGTGCTCATTCACTGTGCTCCCCTTCTTCATCTGAAACCGGTACAGCTTACTCTTAAGCTGTAATCTTGACTCGACACTCTTCGTTAGATATTTCTTCTCAAGGGTTTCCCATAGATGCTTTGCCGACGTCTCATGTTGTGCAAGATATTTTATGTCTTGCGATAAACATGAACGAATCAACCCATACGCTGACCTGTTCATCTTTGCCCACTCTTCATCAGTGGTCGTGCTCCTCTTCTTCTCCAGAAGGAGAGTATCCTCGAGATTCGATGCATTCAAGGCATCCATAGCCTCACATCTCCACATCCTGAAATTATTTGTGCCATTGAAGTTTACTACATCAATCCTCGGATGAGGATTCATGGTCTTAACCGAAACAATTTCTTCTGCCATCTAGATTACTTGATCCTCTAACTATGCGGGAAAAACAACCAACTGGAAATAGATCACTACTTCAATAAAAATTTGATTTTTACCTTTTCCCCGAAACCCTAGATTGAGTTTCTCACCGGATCTATTCCACCAACGATTCCTTGAGCACTCCTTGCGTCCTTCTGAGATCAACACACGATCCCACGAACACAACTACCTCTGATCTGAGATCGACACACGATCTCCACCGAATCAGATCCCGAAGCCCTCCGAATCTCCAGAAAAATCCCAACTGAAACCTGAGATGCTCTGATACCACTTGTTGTGCCAACGACAACAACCAGAAGAGGATATCTGAATCTCTCAAGCACGAAGAACAATTCCAAAACAGCACAAAATCAAATACCAGAGAAAGAACACACGCAAACAACAATCTAACGAGGTTCGGCCTTAATGCCTACGTCCCCGGGGCAATCAAAGAGAGATTATATTACTTTGGAAGATCGATTACAATACTAGCAGCACCTCTGATCTCAAGAGAGCTCCAGTTTTTTCAACATACAATAAAACCCTAGAATTCCCGTATTTATACAAACAGGTTTCTAAATCAGCAATCGCAGCCCGCATCCGCTTGTCGGTCGACCGGGCGGTCGACCGACCCCTTTCACCGGTCGACCGACCCGGGCGCCCAACAGAGAGTTGGGTACTTTCAGTCGGTCGCCCGGGCGGTTGACCGAGCTCCATCCTTATGCACGTTGTGCACGTCGGTCGACCGGGCCGGTCGACCGAGCACCTGCTCTACTGCGGGCGGTCGACCGATATCTTGCTTCTGTTGCTGTAAGCCTGGTTTGCTGCTGCTACTTCCTCCGTCTTTTGTCGCCGACTTCCTCGACGATCCCTCGACGATCCTTGTCAACTTCCTCGACAATACTTCTCTCTTTCCAATAAATACAAATTTTGACTCTTCTCGCCTTTGAGTAACTTTGGAGTTTTCATATGCACAGGCAGTTTGGTCTTATTTTGAATGAGTTTTGAAAAAAAAAAAATTCAATTTTTCTCAAAATATTGAATGGTTTTATTGAAATGTCTCTGCTAGCACTTTTAGCCAGCAAGTTTTGGTGTTGTGGCTATTCATAGTTGTCTCTGTGTTTTGACATATTTTGTTTATGAGAATTAGATAAATTTTGAATTTCACTTCTTCACAGCTACAGAGATTATCTCGTCTATCGTTGATTCTCTTCGGTTGGTGAATTAGCTCAATATTGGAGGCATACATAATAAACACAATGAGCTGCTCATTTTACGCATATTCCTATTGGGCCGCCGTCTACATCTGCTCTCCTGCGTTGAAATTTCTAATGAAATAATAATGACGATGATGATGATAATAATAATAGTTACAGTAACATTATTAAACTTATTAGAATGTAGAATACATATTTTTGCATCTTCAGTGACGTTTGCACTTACATCACTCTTTCCTTCTTATTTTCTATATTTCATGCTTTCACGCAAAAGGACAACAAAAAAAAAAGAAACTTATTTTCTGCATTCTCAATTAAAATTTTTACAATTTTAGGTGCAAAATTGGAATTTCTTTTGTTGGTTAATTTGTGAACCTGTCCCATTTTTCACATTTCTTATGAATTTGAAGGACTTAATATTTTATGGATATAATTTTTACAAAAGCCAATAAAAAAGATTGGCATATGTTTGTTCATTTCATTCCCTTTTCAGCTGTCTTACAATTTTTTTTTTTAACTGATCATTAGAATAAGGGCTAAAAGTTTTAGCGAAAGCATATTGCTTGATAGGAATGAGTGAAGAAAGCTGATCGATGTGCTCGATCAAGCGTAATTCTCTTTTGTTTCATGTAGCCTACCCTCAAATACTTAGGACAAATGACTTAACTGCTGTTGTTGTTGTCGTTGTATCATTAGAATAATTTGGATTATACCTTTTTAAATATTGTTTATGATATCCGAGTGCCACCCACAGTTTTAGTTTTGAAAAAAAGGAAAGTAGTAGCATTAATACATGATGTGAAAAAACTAATTCTTAATTATTTCAGTTGCATTACTCTGAAAATTTATATAAATACATCTTATTAGTTTATATTAGGTAGATTCACATGTTGGATGTGTTTTGAGTTTGGAGGAAAAACTTGAGTTTCTGTAACGCCCCGATCCCACGGATACGGGGACGTCACTGCAACGTATATACGTAGGTCAGAAAGTGCCCCCACGTATATACGCTAAGCATAAAAGTACAAGCAAGGGATCAGAGTACAACACAAAGCGTGGTATACATACACATGCCAACATAAAAGGTACATATACAAAGTCATCTCAGGATATGATAAACTATACATATTACATATGTCTTTTATCACATACTAGTCCAAAAGTAGAATATACAAGATAAACACAAAATGCTCACGAGAAGGGTGAAGATCCCGTGAGTCAAAAGAGGAGTCTGGCACGAAAGAACTGGAACTAGGCTGCCAGCTTACAAGGAAAAGCTTGATCTACTGTGGACAGCTCCACTGCAATCCAAGCTTCAAGACCTGAACATACAAATCCAAGGGAGTCAGGACCTCCCAACAATGAACCGGCTATGTGCCAAGTGGCTAAGAGACAAGAATAGAGGTTAGAACACAAGAGTAGCATACAAGAACAGGTATAGCATAATCATGAAACAGGAAATGCAAGGTAAAGCTGATTTCAGGCAAAAGTGATTGTATATGCTTAAGTCACGGTCCCATGAGACTAATACATCGAGGGGATAATCCAAACAAGGAAACCCTCATATATATACCTTTGTCTCATGCCACAGAAATCCCAAGCATATAGAATCAGAGTTGCAAATCATATGACAGTCAAACGGAAATATATAACAAGAATGATGAGAATCGTAGCAAACATCAAAACAGGAATCATCACTGGAATCATGACATAACGAGTAGACTAGGAGTCATAACATAACAGGTCTCTATTATTATTATTACTCGTCTGACCCATATATCTAGGTATGTGCCCGGGTGTACATCCCATCACACATACATCCATATATAAGCTATCCGAGGTTTGTTAACGGAAGTAGATGGAGAACTGATAGAACTTCTTATAGTGGTTTCCATACACCTGGAACCGGCTTTGGAGGCCCAAAGTCCCCCTAACAGTAATATCATAACACTTACCGCCAGTATATATATATACATATATATATATACTTTTATATCCCATCACTATAAGCAAGATATCATTCCGGCATCCATCACTTCCTCCCATACCCATACAAGTTGTAGCTTATTAAGATTATCAGGTTACGGGAATAAACAGTCATAACAGTAATAGCCCTACAGATTCAAGAGGTGGCCCCCACCGTGAGGTGTGGCACTTTGCTCTGTGGGAATGGATTCTAGAGGTGGCCCCCACCGAGTATGGTGTGGCACTTAGTTCCATAACAATAACAACAATAGGACAGGGTTCCCGTAAACATAATAATCATAAAGTCAAGTATGTCACGCTGGGTGTGAAGTGATAGCATGACAAGTGGTGATATTGCAAACAACCAAACATAGTAAGAGGTCGATATAGTCCGGGTCAGTCATGTTATAACAATAGGGTTTTGCCAAGTAGTGGCATGCCAGGTGGTCAAGTGATAACACATTGGAGGTCAGGTGATATACATGTGTTAAAAGGAGACATGAAACTGATAGTTCTGAATTATGGCAAGACAAGTGGAAACATAGGGACAATGCAGAGTTCGACGACCTCGAAGGGTCCGCCACGCATGGTGTTCAATAAAGAAGCAAGAACATCACATGCATGGTACAAGCATCATAATGAAACAAGCAAATATTTGGCAATACATAAACATAGAAATGTGAAGCGACAGGAGGTGATACACATCAAGTAATAGGTCATGAAGTACAAGTCATGAAGTACATGAACCAGGTATAAGATCCAAAGTTGAGAAAGTAATTAACTATAACAAACAGCCTAAGTTAGTCGACTAAGGTCAAGGGAATAGTCGACTAATAGAAGGGTTAGTCGACTAACAGTAGGGTCTAGTCGACTAAAACTGTGTAACAGAGAGTTGGGTTTCTGATTCAGGAAATGTTAGTCGACTAGGTTAGGAGGGGTAGTCGACTAATAGAAGGGTCAAGTCGACTAACAGACACTTAAGTCGACTAAATCTGTGAAACAGAGAGTTGAGTTTATTTCAGGAGTCGACTAGGGGAATTCTAGTAGTCGACTAGGGATATCTAGTCGACTGGTAATAGGGACTAGTCGACTAAAACTGTGAAGTCAGAAAAGGCTACGTTTCAGCTAAGGGTTTCTAGTCGACTAGGTTCTAGGTCAAGTCGACTAATCATGGTCGAACACAGTGTACAGAACTGAATCTGGTGGTTGTGCTTGATAGTCTAAAAATGTGATTTTGAAGATGTAAATGTACAAGAATTGTAAATACAAGTATACTAGGAATTTGATGAGTCTTGGTGAGTAAAAATACTCACTTGGAAAGGCTTGATTGAAGCTCTACGAGTCCGGGAAGTTTGTGGTCGTCAAATTGATCCACCGTGATGAAATCGACGAAGAAGGAGACGATCCCAATCCAAGAGTTGAGGTTGAAGATGGAGAAGATGACCTTGGTGTTGGAGTTAGGGTTTGAATTTGAGATGGAGGAGAGATTTTGGTGAAGGGTCTTTCTTTGGTGAAGTGAAGAAAAAAGGAAAAGGAAATGTAAAGGAATGTTTATATATGATTTGGAATTTGTGAAGGAGTTGTAATTGAGATGGAAGAGAGGGGGTTATTTGCAAAAAGGGGAGGTGAGGTGAGTGTCCCTCTCTTGGCCACTTGGCCGGCCATGGGAGAGAGAGAGAGAGAGATGCATTAAATGGTGGAGGTAGGTGGGAGTTGTGTGGAGAGGAAAAATAGGAATTTTGGTAATTTGGGAAAATTGGAAAAGTGTGTGGCTTGGGAAGGAAGGAAAGAAATAAAGAAAAGGAAAAAGGAAGAGGAATTATAAAGGAGAAGATATTTTCTTTTGGCTCAGAATGAAACTGTTGAAAATACAGAGACTCGGGTTCAAGTCAAGAATACGGAAAACAATTCGGAAAATACCGGAATCGCCCGAAATTCAAGTATCTCGGAACGACTCGCAAATTTACCCAAAAATCAATAATAATATATGAAGACTCATAGTGAAATCCTTTTTCAGAAATACTTTATAGTTTTAAAACTAAAAATCCCGGAATCAGTTACCTACCGGCTCCGACGGAATTTTCATAAAATCATAAAATTCTCAGAAAAAGTATTTAAGTAGGAAATGTAATTCTAAAAGATAAAGTCTAAAGGACCATCATGAAATTCCAAACAGTTTGAGAATTAAAAATCCGGGAATCGGTCAGCGGCACTGGCCGACACCGGTTTTGAAGAACTTCAATTTAATTCAAGAAAAAAGCCAGAAAATCACAAAAATCTAATATATTGGAAAATAATATTTGAAACTGAAATCGGTCAAATCTAATCACCGGAAAGGCCAAATCGAATAATATACTATAATCGGGTCTTCGGTTCAGACTAGGGCTGACTCCGAATCCACGAATCCAATTCCAAGACAAAACAATCATACAAGGAATTCATAATACAGAATAAATACAGGAAAACAAATCGAAAAATACGATCGAAAATCTGAATACGCAACTAAGTACGTATTCCGGGAACGGGGTATTACAATCCACCCATCTTACAAAAAATTGCGTCCTCGCAATTTCAATAAGGGGTAAATTGAACACAAAGGGGACAAAGGCTGGAATAAAGGGCTCATAAAACCAAAACAGGGAATAAGATGAATACAGGAAGGATCAGGATGGAAAATGAAAGAATGATAAGAGAAAATATTTAGAATGATAACCAACTCAAATACAAGATCTGGGGTAGTGGTTACCATGATATCCCTAAGGCTCCTGATCTGGATACTGGTCTTCACACTCTGCTGCGGCATCCGATGCCTCTGCTGCCATGATGTAACCCTGGCCTCTACCCTGATCTGCTCTAGCTCTCATCCCCCTTTGCTGATGATCATACCGTTGGGGTGGAAATGGAACTCTTCGATCAACAGGATCTGGATTCCTCCTCAGTGGCGGCGCTGGAAGTGCTGGAGCTGGATGTGCTGGGGCTGGAAGAGCTGGTCTGATCGGTGCCACATGTCCAAACTTCCTGTGTGGGCAATCCCTTAGCATATGACTCCCTGACCCGCACACTAAACATAATCCCTTGGCCACTCGACAATCTCTCTTATAATGTCCGGGCCTGTGGCAGAAGTTGCATACAATCTGAGACAGAGGAGGTTGGAATGGTCTCTTCATCATCGGCTATGGGTTGCCCTATCTGCATCCTCCTCATCCATCAACTCAAAAGGCCTCTTCTTGGTCTGGTTCCTCATCTGGTTTGCTTTCTTCTTCTCCAGTCCACGCTCTACTTCCCGAGCTATGGTAAGGACTTCTGAATAGGTCTTCAGCTGCTGGGGCATCAAGAAAACTTGTAGGTCCATCTGTAAGCCCTGCTGGAATCTGCTTGCCCGCTTCTCTTCATCCGTCACCATATACGGAGCAAAGCGGCTAAGTCGGAGAAATTCCGCGGCATACTCATCCACGGACTTCTCCCCTTGCTGAAGTCTGATGAACTGCTCCTCCATGTCTTTCTGAGCTGTGACAGGGAAGAATCTGCTGTAGAAACTCTTGGAGAATGTGTCCCAAGTGACAGGCTTCTCCAATCTTGCCTCCTCAGCTAGCCACCAAGTTCTAGCTATATCCTTCAATTGAATCTTGGCAACCTCCACTTGGTTTTCCTCTGGGACACGAGCCGCATTCAACAAGTCTGATGTGTCTGTCAGCCATTGCTCAGCATCCAAGGGTTTCTCCCCACCCGTGAATATGGCTGGCTGCAGTCTTCTGAAATCCGATATATTCCCCGGCCTTTGTCCTTTAGGTGCTGCTAACTCTTGCCGGAGAAGTTCGGTCTGTTGCTGCTGGTTCTCCATCATCATCTGGACAACTCTCAGTATATCCACATTCTCTCCCGCTGCTCCATTCGATGCTGGTCCAGAGTTGCTACGACCCGATCTTCTATCCATGCCTAGTTGATGAAGAATGACTGGAAAGTGATGGAAAAATGGAAGGATTTCAGGATATGAAGGAAGGAACCAAGAAGAACTAGATAATCAAGAAGGACTAGATGACTTTGTACATTGTAGTTGGCAATAGCAAATTTCAAGAATTTGCTGCTTGTTTGTACCATAGAGGTAAGAGCCTAGGCTCTGATATCAACCTGTAACGCCCCGATCCCACGGATACGGGGACGTCACTGCAACGTATATACGTAGGTCAGAAAGTGCCCCCACGTATATACGCTAAGCATAAAAGTACAAGCAAGGGATCAGAGTACAACACAAAGCGTGGTATACATACACATGCCAACATAAAAGGTACATATACAAAGTCATCTCAGGATATGATAAACTATACATATTACATATGTCTTTTATCACATACTAGTCCAAAAGTAGAATATACAAGATAAACACAAAATGCTCACGAGAAGGGTGAAGATCCCGTGAGTCAAAAGAGGAGTCTGGCACGAAAGAACTGGAACTAGGCTGCCAGCTTACAAGGAAAAGCTTGATCTACTGTGGACAGCTCCACTGCAATCCAAGCTTCAAGACCTGAACATACAAATCCAAGGGAGTCAGGACCTCCCAACAATGAACCGGCTATGTGCCAAGTGGCTAAGAGACAAGAATAGGGGTTAGAACACAAGAGTAGCATACAAGAACAGGTATAGCATAATCATGAAACAGGAAATGCAAGGTAAAGCTGATTTCAGGCAAAAGTGATTGTATATGCTTAAGTCACGGTCCCATGAGACTAATACATCGAGGGGATAATCCAAACAAGGAAACCCTCATATATATACCTTTGTCTCATGCCACAGAAATCCCAAGCATATAGAATCAGAGTTGCAAATCATATGACAGTCAAACGGAAATATATAACAAGAATGATGAGAATCGTAGCAAACATCAAAACAGGAATCACCACTGGAATCATGACATAACGAGTAGACTAGGAGTCATAACATAACAGGTCTCTATTATTATTATTACTCGTCTGACCCATATATCTAGGTATGTGCCCGGGTGTACATCCCATCACACATACATCCATATATAAGCTATCCGAGGTTTGTTAACGGAAGTAGATGGAGAACTGATAGAACTTCTTATAGTGGTTTCCATACACCTGGAACCGGCTTTGGAGGCCCAAAGTCCCCCTAACAGTAATATCATAACACTTACCGCCAGTATATATATATATACATATATATATATACTTTTATATCCCATCACTATAAGCAAGATATCATTCCGGCATCCATCACTTCCTCCCATACCCATACAAGTTGTAGCTTATTAAGATTATCAGGTTACGGGAATAAACAGTCATAACAGTAATAGCCCTACAGATTCAAGAGGTGGCCCCCACCGTGAGGTGTGGCACTTTGCTCTGTGGGAATGGATTCTAGAGGTGGCCCCCACCGAGTATGGTGTGGCACTTAGTTCCATAACAATAACAACAATAGGACAGGGTTCCCGTAAACATAATAATCATAAAGTCAAGTATGTCACGCTGGGTGTGAAGTGATAGCATGACAAGTGGTGATATTGCAAACAACCAAACATAGTAAGAGGTCGATATAGTCCGGGTCAGTCATGTTATAACAATAGGGTTTTGCCAAGTAGTGGCATGCCAGGTGGTCAAGTGATAACACATTGGAGGTCAGGTGATATACATGTGTTAAAAGGAGACATGAAACTGATAGTTCTGAATTATGACAAGACAAGTGGAAACATAGGGACAATGCAGAGTTCGACGACCTCGAAGGGTCCGCCACGCATGGTGTTCAATAAAGAAGTAAGAACATCACATGCATGGTACAAGCATCATAATGAAACAAGCAAATATTTGGCAATACATAAACATAGAAATGTGAAGCGACAGGAGGTGATACACATCAAGTAATAGGTCATGAAGTACAAGTCATGAAGTACATGAACCAGGTATAAGATCCAAAGTTGAGAAAGTAATTAACTATAACAAACAGCCTAAGTTAGTCGACTAAGGTCAAGGGAATAGTCGACTAATAGAAGGGTTAGTCGACTAATAGTAGGGTCTAGTCGACTAAAACTGTGTAACAGAGAGTTGGGTTTCTGATTCAGGAAATGTTAGTCGACTAGGTTAGGAGGGGTAGTCGACTAATAGAAGGGTCAAGTCGACTAACAGACACTTAAGTCGACTAAATCTGTGAAACAGAGAGTTGAGTTTATTTCAGGAGTCGACTAGGGGAATTCTAGTAGTCGACTAGGGATATCTAGTCGACTGGTAATAGGGACTAGTCGACTAAAACTGTGAAGTCAGAAAAGGCTACGTTTCAGCTAAGGGTTTCTAGTCGACTAGGTTCTAGGTCAAGTCGACTAATCATGGTCGAACACAGTGTACAGAACTGAATCTGGTGGTTGTGCTTGATAGTCTAAAAATGTGATTTTGAAGATGAAAATGTACAAGAATTGTAAATACAAGTATACTAGGAATTTGATGAGTCTTGGTGAGTAAAAATACTCACTTGGAAAGGCTTGATTGAAGCTCTACGAGTCCGGGAAGTTTGTGGTCGTCAAATTGATCCACCGTGATGAAATCGACGAAGAAGGAGACGATCCCAATCCAAGAGTTGAGGTTGAAGATGGAGAAGATGACCTTGGTGTTGGAGTTAGGGTTTGAATTTGAGATGGAGGAGAGATTTTGGTGAAGGGTCTTTCTTTTGGTGAAGTGAAGAAAAAAGGAAAAGGAAATGTAAAGGAATGTTTATATATGATTTGGAATTTGTGAAGGAGTTGTAATTGAGATGGAAGAGAGGGGGTTATTTGCAAAAAGGGGAGGTGAGGTGAGTGTCCCTCTCTTGGCCACTTGGCCGGCCATGGGAGAGAGAGAGAGAGATGCATTAAATGGTGGAGGTAGGTGGGAGTTGTGTGGAGAGGAAAAATAGGAATTTTGGTAATTTGGGAAAATTGGAAAAGTGTGTGGCTTGGGAAGGAAGGAAAGAAATAAAGAAAAGGAAAAAGGAAGAGGAATTATAAAGGAGAAGATATTTTTCTTTTGGGCTCAGAATGAAACTGTGAAAATACAGAGACTCGGGTTCAAGTCAAGAATACGGAAAACAATTCGGAAAATACCGGAATCGCCCGAAATTCAAGTATCTCGGAACGACTCTCAAATTTACCCAAAAATCAATAATAATATATGAAGACTCATAGTGAAATCCTTTTTCAGAAATACTTTATAGTTTTAAAACTAAAAATCCCGGAATCAGTTACCTACCGGCTCTGACGGAATTTTCATAAAATCATAAAATTCTCAGAAAAAGTATTTAAGTAGGAAATGTAATTCTAAAAGATAAAGTCTAAAGGACCATCATGAAATTCCAAACAGTTTGAGAATTAAAAATCTGGAAATCGGTCAGCGGCACTGGCCGACACCGGTTTTGAAGAACTTCAATTTAATTCAAGAAAAAATCCAGAAAATCACAAAAAATCTAATATATTAGAAATAATATTTGAAACTAAAATCGGTCAAATCTAATCACCGGAAAGGCCAAATCGAATAATATACTATAATCGGGTCTTCGGTTCAGACTAGGGCTGACTCCGAATCCACGAATCCAATTCCAAGACAAAACAATCATACAAGGAATTCATAATAAAGAATAAATATAGGAAAACAAATCAAAAAATACGATTGAAAATCTGAATACGCAACTAAGTACGTATTCCGGAACGGGGTATTACAGTTTCCCTCTTATTTGTCTTAAAGTTTAGTCCCACATTGGATAGGTGATGAGAGATTGGGTAGTATATATACCAATTTCTCTCATGATTATTGTTATGAGTGTTGGACCATGAGCCACATCCCCACACGCGCGCGCGCGCCGAACCGGGTGGGGCCGGGTTCACGCGCCCACGACTTGCGGACATGAATGCAGTTCGATTCAGAGGCTTGCTAGACCTGTTACATTTTTGTTGGTTTTTTATTTTTATTTAAAATGAGAATCGGATCTGCACGTTGCAACCACTCGTGCATGATCACAGATTCTCTCAGGCTGTTACAAACTGAAAGATCTGCAGAGGGTTATAAATACCCTATCTCTGCACGTATCTTTTACATGAAACAGAAATTGATCTACCCTCTTTCTCCCACAAATTTCTTATATAAAAAATTGTGTTCTTGTTATCGGATTTTGGTGCTTTCTCAACGTTATTTTTTTCACTTACAGACAACAAACCTCCGTCTGAGCAGAGGCCTGACCCATCGTCCATAGTTGGGTGCTGGTGTACTACCAGGACAGTTTTTACCGCTAGGAGAGGCGGCCACTTTCAGGGTCCGGACGAAAGACCAGCCATCTTTCTTTTAAGGCAGTACGTCTGCACGACTACATCATCTCAGGCCAGCTTTTTTGTTTTCTTTTGATTCTGTATTTCAGTTGCATGCTTAGGATAAGTAATTAATTAAATTTAAAGATTTATATTTGTTGCATGTTTTAATCTAGTTAAATTCACTACATCACATTTGATCGAAATTAATAAGCTCGTAAGTTAAATGGTTTTGCAAGCGTGGGCTGTGTTTTGTCCTGTTATTTTCTCTTTATAGAATAGATAGAATCGTGTTCAAGCCTTAAAATTTTCTCAAAGAATAGTAATATGAAAGAAAATAATTGCTTCATCATTTCAATGTGTTAATGGGTCAATTAGTGTCTAAATGAGCTCATGTAGCACAACACTTATTTTTTATGTGAGAGATTTTAGACTTGATTCCGCGTGCATTGAGTGTTTAGGTGGAGAAGATCACACTGAAAACAGCAAGCTAAAAAGTAGCCATTTCTCTTTGATTGTACACAATCCTTGCCACGAGACAACTAATCAAAGAAGTGCCTCTTCTTATCCATGCAAAAGGGCTATTTCGATAACACCCTATTGCGCGAGTTACTATTGGGTGGGTAAAATATTTGATCGGACATACTCGGCTCATATACCCCGCCTATATGGAGGAAGATTAGGAAAGTCACAGTGAAAGCAGCAAGCAGGAAAGTAGTTGCCCCTCTTTGATCGTGCGCAACCCCCGCCATGAGACACTAATCGAAGAAGTGCCTTCCTATCCATGCAACAGGGCTAATTCGATAGTCTAACAGTCTCAGTTTTAATCTCCGAATTAAGTTAATTCATTTCATAATCTTCATAATCGTCTCCACACATATAGAAAATTTCGGTAGCGTCTCCTCTATTATTAGGAGTCTGTCTGCCCTGATACAACATATACAATTTCAACTTGACATCGCCTACTTATAAATCCTTAAACTTGAATCATATGAATTCAAGTCAACATTCAATCTCAATAACTAAATATAATCACAAACTTGAAGATACACCCTTCGGTATCACATTCCAACATAAACCAACTCAAATTCTTATCCAGATATAGCTAGAACATGTGTGCGCGCGCGCGCGTGTGTGTGAGCCAACTTGTACATAATCAACTATGTATTCTACTCAATAACACTAACCATTTCTAAATATACATATTATAATCAAAATATTCAAATATAATTAAACAACTGGATGGACCCACACGAAGGTACTCCATGTTTTCCTGATGCTACGCCCTCAGATTATATGTCTTTCATGTGAATACTAAGGCAAGACTGCAACATGAGTTGGTAAGGGAAATATCTTGGATCCCTGATATAATGCGTACTCAAGATATCAAATTAGGTTGAATTTGGTAAGTATCAATTGACTTTGTTATTGAAATTGAAGGCCACATCTCATTTGTGTTAATTAAAAAAATACCGAATTTCAGAGTTCTTAGGATAAAATAATTGATAAACTCGATAGAAATGAAAGCTACTTTTACCAACACAGACCTCGAACACGAAGTAAAAGAATTACATTGGATATTGAGAGACCAGTGTCATCTATAAAAAAAGGATTATAAATTTTTTTCTAATTCATCGTAAATATTATGACGTTCTTTGGATAAGCCTGAAAGTTTGAGCTGACTTCATACATATAAGTAAGACATGAAGCGATACGAAATGAAAAATAACTGATAAAAGAGAAGAAAATATGTCATGACATCCTTTATCAACCGCTACAAATCAAAAAAGAATATATCTTACACTGAAGAACCCCTACAAATCTTTGATTACAGGATGAAATAGTTGAGGAATAAATCAAATTAATTGGTAAAGGTGCTACGGAAAAGCCGACGAACAGAGTAAGATATTGTACTTGAAAAAGTATTATAGTATAAAGACGAATGTGGAGTTCCCACCCTTGCTTATTCCATAGTACACCAAGTTTTGAGGATTAAACTTTGTTGGCCCAAAGGCCCATTACTCTAGTTTTGATGATAATTAACTCATGTAGTTATGGTACTAATGATCTTGTGTCTAGTTTCAGATTTGTGATCAAGATCTTAGTAGGTGCTTCAACAAAAGATTTAAAGTCAAGTTTTAGAGCTAGCATGATTTGATTCAAGAGCTTGTGCATCAAGACCACATCAAGTACTCAAGAGGAGTGTAACTCGTTGGATCAAGTTTGGACCAAGTCAAGAAGATGAGAAGACTTCAAGTGAAGACCTTCAAGATCAAGGCTTGTGTCTAGGTTTATTTTCGTTAAGATTTTGTTTTTAGATTAAAATGTAAAGGATAGAATAGTTGGTGGATTGCTCAAGTATATCTTACACACACACACACTCTTGATTTAGATGAGTTTTCATAAAAGAGTTTTATCTTGAAAAAATACAAAAGAGTTTTCATTTTGAAAAATACCATTTTGATTTTTGGAATTCAAAGTATACATGTCTTTAACCAAAACCGTTTTAGAGCTTAATGTCAAAAACATAGATATTTCATCATGTATGTGTAGTGGATCATATCCATACACTCTATGTTTTCTAAGTGTTTAAAATATCTTATTTTTTTTATTTGGAGAAGTTTTGGAAAAACTAAATTGGAAAAATACAATTTTGTTTTTAGCCAAATTTATAAGTTACAAAAATAGTTCAAATTGTTTGTAACATGTTTTGATTTTGCTCAAACATGTTTGATTATCAAAGTATAATACTGAAACTATTTTTGTAGAATTTAGAGATTTTTTGAGATTTTATCAAAGTCAAAATGCCAAGTTTTTCAATCCCAAAACTGACCTGACCTGGCTTCTGCCGGTCGACCCGACCGGTCGACCGAGCTAGGAGTCGGTCGACCGGGACGGTCGACCAACGTGCACAGAACGTGCACGCCAAGTCTGCTGGAGGGCCGGTCGACCGACCCGGTCGACCGCTAGAGAGCTTCTGCTCTCTGGAAAGCCGCGGTCGACCGGGCCGGTCGACCGGCAGAGATCTCTGCTCTCTGTTTCAGGCAGCGGTCGACCGGGCTGGTCGACCGTCAGCCGCCAGGGCTGAAAAATTGCCCCAACGGCTAGTTTTTCTAACCCTATAAAAAGAGGGCTTTTGGGACTGTTTTAACAAGATTTTCAAGTGGGTTTTGAGCCAGTTTTTTTCAACTCTTTTAAGAGGTTTTCTCCACTTGTATTTGAGCCAAATACTTTCATTCAAAAGGAGAGTTTATTAAGAGTTTTTAAAAATGATTTCTTTGAGTTTTTCACCACACATTCCATCCTTGTTTTTCTCACAAACACTTGAGCTGTACATTGACATATTCATCCTATAGGAGTGTTATTGTGAGATTGTTTTTAGGTGATCAAAGTGTTGTGATCACCAAAGACTTCATCTTGTACTTTGAGGAGGCAGACTTGCGGGTTCGCGGTGTTTCGGGTTCTAGTGTGAACTCGGTGTTTGAGGTGCGGCCTCGGCGAGCTAGTGGGCTTGCGGTGTGTTCGGGACTAAAGAGTCCAAGAGTTCTAGTGGGAACTCCTTATAGGTGTTGGGGCACTGAGTGATCCAGTGGGATCAATTTTAGTGAAAATCTTTCATAGTGTTGAAAGCGGGGACGTAGAGCAAGTGTGCTCGAACCTCGAAACAAATATCCCGTGTTTGCGATTGCTGTCTCTATCTCTTACTTGTCTTTATATCTTGCATGCTCATATTGTCTTTATCTTTATATGCTTGACATATTGTGTGCTTAATTATTATATGCTTAGGGATTGTTTGCTAACACTTGTATTCAACCAAGAGAGCCAACGTGGCACCTCAACTCTTATTTAGAGGAATCTTGAGGAGTTAGTCCAGAGCCCTTCACGGGGAATCCGGCTACACTCTTGTGTTATACGTGGTGTTTAGTTTAATAAGTTTTAATTCCGCATTATTGACCATTAGATTAGCTCATCACCTATTCACCCCCCTCTAGGTGATTTATAATTGGTATCAGAGCCAAGTGCTCTTGATTTGGGTCTTACAACCTAGAGTTAAAGATCCTTATTTTTTAGCTGATCATACTATTTATACACACACCATGGATTTCATGTCACCTCTCACATTTGACATTCTTAACATCCAAACTTGGAAGGTTAAGATGTCCTTATACCTCAAAGCCGTAGGCATTCATGTTTATTTTGCCACTATTAAAGATTCTTATTGTTTAAATGGCAAAAATATTGAGGCTAATGCAAAAGCCCTACATGCTTTAAAGTCAACCCTAAATGATGAATATTTATCTAGGGTTTCTAACATTGATTCGGCTTTTGTCGTTTAGACAACCATCATCTCCCTTGGCGAAAATGAACAATACTATGCGGGGAGCGACTCAGATGTTGGAAGTGACGCTTCCAACTTGTGCTACATGGTGCAAGGGGATAACCCCCTTGAGGTAACTACCGAATCCGAGGTAGATGAAGATGTTGATATGTCCTATGATGAGCTTACATATTTTTGTTAACAACTTCTTGAAAAATATGACATGCTTAGAAAAGATAATAAGAATTTGAAAAAGAAATTGATTGCATGTTAAAAGAAAATGATTCTTTTAAAAATAAAGTTGCATGCATTGAAAATGAAAATGAAAGTTAGAAAAATGAAAATGTTTCCTTACTTTCTAAATTGAATGATCTTTGTGAAGGAAACACTTCTTTGAAAAATAAAATTATTTTGGTGGAAAAACAAAAGGAAATTGCTTTGCATGAAAACACCTCTTTGAAAAGAAAAATAGTTGAAAAAGAAAAAGAAAATGTTTCTAAAAAGAATAAGAATAATGATTCTCAATCTCATCATGCTTTACATGCCACTATTAATCAAAATGAGATTAAATTTTTGAAAAATATAATAGATTGTTTAAGCTCAACTTTGAGCAAATGTGCTTTTAACCATTCTAGATTGGAGTCCTTATTTTCAAAGAAACAAACTCCACACATTCATGCACAACACCCACATCATGCACATGCACATTTTGTACGCCATGACTACACCCACATTCATATGCATCCTAGAGTGTACAAGTGTACACATTGTGGCCGCAAAAGCCATTTAGCAAAGTTTTGTTATGATAAGATAAATGCTTTAAATTTTGCTAATAAGAATGTTTGATCCTTACATTGCTAACCCTCAAGGACCCAAAAGAAAATGGGTACCAAAATCCCCACCTTCTGTATTTGATGTAGGTGCGGGCTCTCACAAAACGTGAGGATTGGTGCCTTGATGGTGGATGCACATGGACTTGATGGACACACATTTGATGCACCGCTATCAAGGAGGTTTGGTGAGACAACCACAATGTTTTGAAGATTTAGAGCATAGTTCTTTGGTTTTATAACTATCTCTAAAACTCCTAATTTATTTACATGCTTTTTCATATATGATATTTTTAGCATGTTCATATTTTATTTGTTTTGTGCTTCATGTGGTAAATACTTGTTTAAATGTAGTCTTTATCAAAACTTGGATATATACATGTACAAGTAGTGAGCAACAAATTGATTCATATATGTTTGCACTTCATTGTTCATTTATACTCACTATATGCACATGTATAGCTTAGTTTTGATGATTTTCTCATTTACACTTGTTTTGCCTATTTTCATGTTTTACTTCATGTATATGATATTTTTAGTCAAAACTAATAAATATACATGTATGCCCCTTGAGTGATTTGCCTTCATGCAATTTACTTTATGGACTCATTTTATGTTTGAGATATGTATGCATATTATTAGTTTTAGATAGAAACATACATATACCTAGAAGTTTGTTTTTAGATGAAAAATAAAATCTTTATGATTTTCATGATTTTTTTAGATTCATGTTTGTTTTGTGCATAATTGACTATTTTCATGAAAAATGCTAATTACATGATTCTTGTGCACTCACCTTTTATTTGTTTATTCATGACTATATTTCATGATCATTTTGAGCTTTATGGACTTTGAGTAACGAATTTTGTGTATTTAGTATGTTTCATGGTACATATGATTTGGTTTCATGTTTTGAAGGATCTTTAACTAGTTTTTTAAAAATTACTTTTAACTAGTTATTGTTCTTCATTTGGTAGTGTTTTTTCAATGCTAAAAATATTTTCAAACACCTATTTTGAAAACCCCTACCTACCCCTTTATGGGTGGACGGATGGGTGAGTATGCCTTGTAAGATTTATTGAAAAATCCTTTATCTTGTGCATATAAAGGGTGGTAGTTATGAGTTATATACTTGATTTACATTGTTATTTTCAATTGGTATCTCAATTGATATTTATTTTGTATATACTCATATTTTGTTTCCTATATATGTATGCTTCACTTCAATTAATATCAATTTCATTGGCATTCTCTTTTCAACGTATATATGATTTATTGGTGCTTGATTCTCAAGATATTTACATGTTTAAAGTACAAAGTATGTTTATGTTGAGCTTCATTCAAATCTTAATTTTCAATTGATTTTTCAATTGATATTTTTATTTAAGCTTATGCATAATCTTCAATTGGTATTTTTTACAATTAGTATTTTTATTGATATCAAAATATAAAATATATTTCAATTGGTATCTATTGATCTATTTATTTCAATTGGTATCCATGAAAATTTATATTGGTATCAAGATATAAAAAACTTTCTGTCATTGGTATCAAGATTACAATTTATATCAAAATTTCATTGTTATTTCAATTGGTAAAATGTTTCAATTACAATTAAAATTCAAAATTTGTTTTAATGAGAAAATTCAAAATTTGAAATGTTTATTTACAATTGATATCTTAAAATTTGATTTACTAAGATATCTCAAATTTGTTTTATTGAAAATTTAAAATATTTTGATTTATATTGCCTATATGCAAGGGGAGCTTAACATCTCTTCTATATATAGATTCATGTTGAGTGTATCTTATATTGAGGAACTTGATAACTCTTCTTTATGCGGTACACGTGTGTAGGGGGAGCTTCACATCTCCTCTTATGCATTGCGTATTATGTGTTATGTGAATTAGGCTTGTCATCCTTTCTTCATGTAATGCATGTATGTAGGGAAGTTAACTTAGCGTCTTCCTCTTCATGAATGTATATCGCATATATCTTTTTATTGGTTGATTTAAGTTCACCTCTTTTGTGTTTACTTTAACCCCTTTGTTGATGATTGACAAAAATGGGGAGAAGTATTTGAGTATATATGCATGTTTTTCCTTGCTTTATACATAAAGGGGGAGAAGAATTTTTGTTTATGCATATTACTTTGTTTTGCAAATAGGAGAAAAAGAATTTGATGTGTTTCATGCTTGTTCATGCATGTTTATCTCCGTGTATTTGCATATATGTTTATGAGTTTTCATTGCATATTTATTTGTTTATTGTTTATGCATGAGTTAAGGGGAGCTTCTTTGAAGCTTTACTTTAATCCATGCATATATAACTCCATGAGTTTTGTCATCATCAAAAAGGGGGAGATTGTTGGCCCAAAGGCCCATCACTCTAGTTTTGATGATGATCAACTCATGTAGTTATGGTACTAATGATCTTGTGTCTAATTTCAGATTTGTGATCAATATCTTAGTAGGTGTGTAGCTTTAATAAAAGATTTAAAGTTAAGTTTTGGAGCTAGCACGGTTTGATTCAAGAGCTTGTGCATCAAGACCACATCAAGTACTCAAGAGGAGTCTAGTTCGTTGGATCAAGTTTGGACCAAGTCAAGAAGATGAGAAGACTTCAAGTGAAGACTTTCAAGATCAAGGCTTGTGTCCAGGTTTGTTTTTATTAAGATTTTGTTTTTAGATTAAAATCTAAAGGATAGAATAGTTGGTGGATTGCTCAAGTATATCTTACACACACACTCTTGATTTAGATGAGTTTTCATAAAAGAGTTTTATTTTGAAAAAATACAAAAGAGTTTTCATTCTGAAAAATACCATTTTGGTTTTTGGAATTCAAAGTATACATGTCTTTAACCAAAACCGTTTTAGAGCTTAATGTCAAAAACATAGATATTTCATCATGTATGTGTAGTGGATCATATCCATACATTCTATGCTTTCAAAGTGTTTAAAATATCTTGTTTTTGTATTTGGAGAAGTTTTGGAAAAACCAAATTGGAAAAATACAGTTTTTGTTTTTAGCCAAAATTTATAAGTTACAAAAATAGTTCAAATTGTTTGTAACATATCTTGATTTTGCTCAAACATGTTTGATTATCAAAGTATAATACTGAAACTATTTTTGTAGAATTTTAGAGATTTTATGGGATTTTATCAAAGTCAAAATGCCAAGTTTTTCAATCCCAAAACTGACCTGACCTGGCTTCTGCCAGTCGACCGGACCGGTTGACCGAACTAGGAGTCGGTCGACCGGGATGGTCAACCGACGTGCACAGAACGTGCAGGCCAAGTCTGCTGGAGGGCCGGTCGACCGACTCGGTCGACCGCCAGAGAGCTTCTGCTCTCTGGAAAGCCCCGATCGACCGGGCCGGTCGACCGGCAGAGAGCTCTGCTCTCTGTTCCAGGCAACGGTCGACCGGGCCGGTCGACCGCGGCTCCAACGGTCAGAAATCTGACCGTTGGCGGTCGATCGGGCTGGTCGACCGTCAGCCGCCAGGGCTAAAAAATTGCCCCAACGGCTAGTTTTTCTAGCCCTATAAAAAGAGAGCTTTTGGGACTGTTTTTAACAAGATTTTCAAGTGGGTTTTGAGCCAATTTTTTTCAACTCATTTTAGAGGTTTTCTCCACTTGTATTTGAGTCAAATACTTTCATTCAAAGGGAGAGTTTATCAAGAGTTTTTCAAAGTGATTTCTTTGAGTTTTTCACCACACATTCCATGCTTGTTTTTCTCACAAACACTTGAGCTATCCATTGACATATTCATCCTATATGAGTGTTATTGTGAGATTGTTTTTAGGTGATTAAAGTATTGTGATCACCAAAAACTTCATCTTGTACTTTGAGGAGGCGGACTTGCGGGTTCGCGGCGTTTCGGATTCTAGTGTGAACTTGGTATTTGAGGTGCGGCCTCGGCGAGCTAGTGAGCTTGCAGTGTGTTCGGGACTAGAGAGTCCAAGAGTTCTAGTGGGAACTCCTTATAGGTGTTGCGGCACCGAGTGATCCGGTGGGATCGATTTTAGTGAAAATTCTTCATAGTGTTGAAGGCGGGGACGTAGAGCAAGTGTGCTCGAACCTCGAAACAAATATCCCGTGTTTGCGATTGCTCTCTCTCTATCTCTTACTTGTCTTTATATCTTGCATGCTCATATTGTCTTTATCTTTATATGCTTGAGATATTGTGTGCTTAATTGTTATATGCTTGGGGATTGTTTGCTAACACTTGTATTCAACTAAGAGAGCCAACGTGGCACCTGAACTCTTATTTAGAGGAATCTTGAGGAGTTAGTCCAGAGCCCTTCATGGGGAATCCGGCTACACTCTTGTGTTATACGTGGTGTTTAGTTTAATAAGTTTTAATTCCGCATTATTGACCATTAGATTAGCTCATCACCTATTCACCCCCCTCTAGGTGATTTATAAACTTTCTTAAAGAAAGTGGAATTATAACACCCGGTTTTAATTAATCTTGATTATATATATATATATATATATATATATATATATATATATATATATATATATATATATATATATATATATATATATATAGAGAGAGAGAGAGGGGGGAGGGAGATATAGAGAGAGAAAGAGAGAGGAGAGTAGACTTGTGTCATAACGAAAGGATTCGAGGCCATGTCTTTCCTACTCAAATACAACCCTACGATGTCTGAATACAAGATCCATTTCGTTGAAGTTGATTTACATTATTTCAAATAACTAAAATTAATGTATTTTAATACTTTTTGTCTATCCATCAAATAGGCGCAAAATGGACGACGAAAATAGTGAGTTGGTTAGTTTAACGGTGTAGAATATTTGAAATCTAATAAAATAAAATATATGAATTGTAACACCCGGTTTTAATTAATTTCGATTATCAAAATTCTCTCTCTCTCTCTCTCTCTGTGTGTAGCCAAATTTTAGTATACGAAATAATAAAAACTCGGATGAAAGAATATAAAGGATATGTCATATTAAAGAAATTATGGATTTTGATACTATTTTGAAAAAAATATCTATATAGATACATTTTAAATTATGGGGGATATTATAGAGGAGTTGGTATCAGAGCCCAGACATAGGAATAAAGAATAGAGCTCAAATATAAGTCTAAGGAAGTATAAGCCTAGGGATATGATCTGGGATAATTATTTTAGGAATAGGATTGGTTAGTATGATTGATGTGTACATGTGTTATTTTATTTATATGATTGTGTGATTGAATGTGGGTAGTTCTAAGGGAGTGAGTTCTGATGTGATATTGATTATTTTCTTACGTTCCAAGGAGGGTTTATCTGCATGTCTTGATCCAGATGTGTTCTGCTGGGAGTGTGGGCCCTTAATATGTGCTTTCAGTGGTATGTGATGCTGGAGTAAGAAAGTATTTGAAATATTAGGCAAATCAAGGTTAAATTAGAGCGAAAGAATCATATTAAGAATCTGATTATAAAGATTATGAAATGAATTAACTTAATTCGGTAATTAAAACTGAGACCGTTACAGATAGCACCCTGTCGCGTGAGTTACTATTGTGTGGGTAAAACTTTGATCCAAGATACATAGAAACTTTAGGTCAAATTTATTTTTGGATCACTTCTTTCTGGGTTAATCTTCTCTCTCATCACAGTCTTTGTTTGAAAAAGGATCTCTTTTTCAGAGTTTATTCTCTCTTTATGAGAGGTTTGTTTCACATAGTTTTTTTAGTTCACTCAAAATTGTTTGAAACTCATGTGAGGAAATTATAAGTATTTCTCATGTACACGTATTTCTATATTAATTTCTAAGACTTGTGACGACTGTGGCATGTGAAATTACGCTGAATAGGTATGAAAAGGACAAGTTTATGTGGCACTTCTAGTTTAGCTACAATCAATATTACATGATTCTAACAACTTATATCATATTTATTTTATTTTGTTTTATTTTATTTGAGATAAAACTGTGAGGTAAAATCTAAAGGTACACCTAGAGGGGGGGTGAATAGGTGTACGGCTAATCTAATAAACTAAATGCGGAAATGAAAACTAAATTGCAATAACACTTAATGCGACCAACGAGTGTAGCCGAATTCCCAGTAAAGGGCTCTGGACTAACTCCTCTTGATTCTTCTGAATAAGAGTTGAGGCGCTATATGAAGCTCTCGTGGTTAAGCACAAGTGAGGCACACACTAACAAGCCAAGCATATAATATGAATGAGCAATATGAAATGATGCAATGCACAATATAAAAGAGAGCGAGAGAGTTAGAGTCAATGGATCAAGCGCAAACAACAACATTTGTTTCGAGGTTCGAGCTCCCAACTCTACGTTCCTGCCTTCACACAGAAGGATTTCCAATCCACTTATCCACACAGGACTCCCACACAGGGAACCTCCACTGAGGATTTGAGGCAAATACAATATGGAGTACACAACTCCTCTCTCAACCAAAACAACCTCTCACTAGAGGCTAGGCACAAAGCCACAACAAGCACCACCTCACACAAGAGGGGTAGGCCCTTAGCCAAACAACCACAATCCACCTCTCCACTAAGAGGGATACCAACACAACCACCACTATCAACCACTCACTAGAGGGATACCCACAATCACCTCTCACTAGAGGGATATCACAAATAAAGGAGGGGTACAACACTTAGTGGTTGCCACAACCACAAAATATCTCTCTCATAAAAACAAAGATCCTAATAGATAGGATAGTATGTAAGCTCAAGTGTAAGAAATCAAGGTGTTTGAAAATCAAATAACAAAGAAAAATACTTGGGAAAACACTTTGAATTTGATAGAAATGAAGAACAAAAAAAATATCTCAAATCTCTATTTTTCTTTGATTTTTCCAACCCTTGAAAACAAATGAAGATAGATCTTTTTGGCTTAAAAACTCTTTGAAAACTTGTGTTAAAAACACTTGTAAATATGAGAAATTTTGCTCTTAAAAATCTTGAAAAAAACCTCTCTCAAATAGGGTATTTATAACCCAAAAAGGAATCTGCCCGTTGGCAGCTGACAAGGCCAGAATTGGCCTTCCGGTCGACCGGCCTGAGCCTTCCGGTCAACCGCCCGGTCGACCGGGCCCTGAACCAGAGAGCAACGGCTCTCTGGCCTGTCGACCGCCCGGTCGACCGGGGCAACCCGAGAGTGGGTTGCCTTCAGTCGGTCGACCGCTCGGTTGACCGGTCAACTAATACAGCCAAGTGCACATCCTTGTGCACGTCCGGTCGACCGCTCCGGTCGACCGGCTCCTGGTCCGGTCGACCGGAACGGTCGACCGCCAAAACCTGGCAGGGGATTTTCAGAACTTGAAATTTTGGTTTTTAATTACAAATTAAATCCCATAAAATCTTCTAAGAATCCACAAAAATAATTTCAGTATAATACTTTGATATACAAACATTTGTGAAAAATTTCAACACATATTTCAAACAATTTGAACCATTTTTGTGACTTAGAAATTTTGCCGAAAATCAAAATCTGTATTCTCCAAAACTTGAATTTTTGAATTGAAAATTCGTTTTGTCCAAAGCTCATCCAAACACAAAAACATGATATTGAAACAACTTTAAGCATGTTGTATATGGATATACTGCAATATACATGAAAAGATATATATCAATATTTTTGGATATTAAATCCGAAAATATATTTTGTTAAAATACAAAACTCCAAACACATGAATATGCCTATCAAATGAAGTTTGTCTAAGATATGAAACATACATGTATATAGAACAAATCTAATATACATTAAACCATGTAAACTTGTTTTGAATACTTTCTATTCATGAAAACCAAGATCGGTTAAACCATAGACCGAAAACCAAAACATGAAACGTGTGTGTGTTGTGAACTTGAGCATACCACACTATCTAATCTTTACACATGGATCTAAACACAAAACTAAACTATGTACCGTAGTCTTCTTGACGAACTCCGTCTTCAAGCCGACTCGATCCAAACCGTGATCCACCGAGCTTGACTCCAATGAGTGCAATATATGATCTTGATGCTCGAGCTCTTGAATCACCATGTGAGAAGCTCCAAAACACCTTTGTTGAAGCTAATCACCTACTAATATCTTGGTTAAGGATCTAAAAATAAACATCACAAGATTATTAGTAAACATAACTTCATGAGTTAATCATCATCAAAACTAGAGTGGAAGACCTCTGGGCCAACAATCTCCCCCTTTTCATGATGACAAAACTCATGGAGTTATATATGCATGGATTAAAGTAAAGCATCAAAGAAGCTCCCCCTTAACTCATGCATCACAATAAATAATAATATATGGCAATGAAGCACATGAATCTAAACAAACATGTATGCAAATATAAGGAGATAAACATGCATAAACAAGCATGAAGCACATCAAATTCTTTTTCTCCTAAAAACAAAACATATATGCATAAACATAAATCCTTCTCCCCCTTTATGAATAAAGCAAGGAAAAAAACATGCATATATATACCAAATACTTCTCCCCCTTTTTATCAATCATCAACATAGGGGTTAAAGTAAACACAAAAACAATGTTCTCCTCCACAAAGAGGTGAACTCAAATCAATCAATAAAGAGATATATGCGATATATATTCATGAAGAGGAAGACGCTAAGTTAACTTCCCTACATACATGCATTACATGAAGAAAGGATGACAAGCCCTAATTCACATAACACATAATATGCAATGCATAAGAGGAGATGTGAAGCTCCCCCTACGCACGTGTACCGCATAAAGAAAAGTTGTCAAGATCCTCAATATAAGATACACTCAACATGAATCTATATGTAGAAGAGATGTTAAGCTCCCCTTGCATATAGGCAATATAAATCAAAAATTTTTAATTTTCTTATTAAAACAAAATTTGAGATATCTTAGTAAATCAAACAAAAATTTTAAGGTACTTCTTGTAATATTAAGATACCACTTGTAAATAAACATTACAAATTTTGAATTTTAATCAAAAATAGAATCATATTGATACCAATAAAGATATTGAGGATTATTTCACATTTTTGATACAAATAAAAATACCAATTTTTAAAATTAATGCATAAGCTTATTAAAACATCAATTGAGATACCTATTGAAAATAAGGGTTTGATTCAAGCTTAAGCATAAACAAACTTTGTACTTTAAACAAGTAAATATCTTTGAGACTCAAGCACAAATAAATCATATATATGTATGAAAATAGAATACCAATAGAAATTGATATTATTTGAAGTGTAAGCATACATATATATAAACATATATATGAGTATACAAAAAGAGTGTCAATATTGATACCAATTGAAACAATCCAATGATACCAATTGAAAACATAATATGATCAAGTGTATAACTCATATTACCTACCACCCATTTCATACACAAGTTTAAAAAGATTTTCAATAATAAGCATACAAGGCATGGTCGCCCAACCAACCGCCCATAAATGGGTAGGGATTTTCAAAAATAGGTTTGAAGATAAAGTATGTTTGAAAACTCTACCATAATGAAGAATACGAACTAGGTTTAAGAAAAATTTGAAAACTAGTATGAAATCCTTCAAGTAAGGAATAAAACAAAATTATATTCCATGAAACATGAAAATCATCAAAACGATTTAATCTTCAAGATATATGTATGTCATGTACAAACTAAAGTATACAAACATATTAAAACATAACGAGTCCACAAAAGTATATGCATGAAGGCAAGTGGCTCAAGGAATTATATGTATAGCTAATAGTTTAGACAAGATGGACATATACATGAAGTTAAAACACAAACATGAAAAACATGTACAAAATGGGAATACAAGTCAAATGTATGAATCATCTAAACTAGACTATACTAGTACATCTAATGGGTACAAATGAGCGTTCAAGTACAAACATATAATGATCTATTTGTGGCTCACTACATATACAAGTATATATCCTAGTTTTAATGAAAACTAACATTCAAACAAGTAATCAACACATGAAGTATCAAAACAAAAACTCATATGATCATTATGTATATGCACATGCATAGATTTAGGACATGCACATTAGTTAAAATAAATGTGAGAACACAAAGATATAAAATCATATTAAACATGGGTGTCTCAAATAACTAAATATGTATATCACTAATCTAATAATCATGGCATATGACATAATGAACATTAAAACAAGACATGCTATGAATGAACTAAAAGCATGCAAACATAAATGAGGAGTAAGGGATAGTTACCAAACCAATAAGGGCAACTCTCCATGTCTCTAAAACAAGGTGGTCTTTCCACCAAACTCCCCTTGAAAGTGATGCATCCAAATAGTCCTCTTTAAGCTCGGAACGCATCCACTTCAAGGCACCATCACTCTCACGTCATGCGAGAGCCCACACCTACATCAAATACAATAGGGGTGGTCTTTGGTACCCATTCTCTTTTGGGTCCATGGGGGTTAGCACCTTTCCTAACCCAAACAAACTTAGTTGCTAAATTTACATCATGTATCTTATCATAGCGAAATTTAGCAAGGTGGCCCTTACGTCCACAATGTGTACATGTGTACACATGAGCATACATCGTGTTATGAATGTGTACGTGCGAAGCATGTGTATGTTGGCCCAAAAGGTTACACTCTCCATTTATTTAGAGTTTTGATGATAACAAAACAAATAAGAGCTATTTGGTACTAATTAGTTTGTTTAAGATAAGTTTCAGGTTAGTACCATATTTGGAGGCCATTGCTTAGCTATTGCAAGAATTTCTAGGTTCATGAAGCAAAGAAGGCTTTTTGCACATCAAGGAAGGAACATAGAAGAGAAGGCTCTAGCAAGGCAACACATGGCTCAAGACTTCAAGATTGCTCAAGATAATTTATTAGATTTGTTTTTAGTTTAGAGTTTTGTTAAAGAATAGTAAATAGGTTTGAAGCTCTATCACACACGTTTTTGCGCACATCTTGTTTCCAAACATATTTCCTATAACATGTACAAAAATAGTTTGTATACAATCTTCAACCTACAAACTTACTTTGATTTACCTATATTTTAAGTTTTGTGTTTTAACAAAACTTATTTTTGGAATTAATGACAAAAACTATGATATATATATGTTTCATGTATATAGGATTATGTCCATATACATCATGCTTCAAAATGTTTAAATATCATGTTTTTGTATTTGGAAGAATTTTTGGACAAAACATATTTTCTATTCAAAATTCAAGTTTTAGAAAATACAGTTTTTGGTTTTTGGTAAAAATGATAAGAGACAAAAATAGTTCATATTGATTGATATTTGAGCTAAACTTTTTACCACGTGTTTATATATCAATGTAAAGTGATAAAACTATTTTTGGTGATTTTTAGGAGTGTTAAAAGATTTTTCAAAATATTTTCAAAACTGTTTTTCTGACCAGTTTTCTGTTCCAGACTTCATCCAGTCGACTAGTCTTCTGACAAGTCGACTTGGTTGGAAGTCGGTCGACCGGGTCGGTCGACCGACGTGCACAAATCTGTACACGTTTGGCAGACTTTGGACGGTCGACCGTCCCGGTCGACCGGTCTGAGAGCAGAGCTCTCTGTTTGTTTGGGTCGACCGGGCCGGTCGACCGTAGCCTGCAACGGCTATTTTCTTTGAACTAGCGGTCGACCGGGCCGGTCGACCGAGCTAGCCGTTTGAACAGTAACGGCTAGTTCTCTGAGCTGGTTTATTTTTTGTCCTTTTCTCACTTAATTATGTTTAAGTGACATGTTTTGGTTCTAATACTTTCTGATTAGCCTTAAATATGTTTTATCTCCTAACCCTAGCCCTCACCTATAAATAGGGGTGTTTAAGGAGAGGTTAAGTACTAGAAAAATTCTCAAAAATTTCCAAAAGTTTAAGGCATTCAAAAGTCTTGGTTTTTTGATTTTTGTGCTGAAATTCTCTCTCATTTTCTGTAGTGTTTTCAAGAACTCTCTGATTTCTTTTTCCTTTCTCCTTACACACAAGAGCTTCATTCCTACTCATTATTCTCTAAGGATCTTTGTAAGAGAAGAGAATTTTGCAAGAGAGAGTTTGTGGTCTTTTGACTACTCAGAGATTGCTTGTACTTGAGATTGTGGAGTTGGGTACTCCGGTGTATTTGTGACATCTTTGTGATAGTGGAAGTGGTTGGAATCCTTCTGGGGAAGGCGGGGAAGTAGATCTGGGTGCTCGAACCTCGATAACAAATCTCGGTGTTTGCGTTTGGTTTACTTGCTCTTATTACTTGCTCTATTTTCATTGCTCTTATTACTTGCTCTCTACATTCATTGCTATATTCACTTGCTTTGTGAGATTGTTGCTTCATAATTCTTATATTGTGCATTGATTAGCAATATCACCTATTCACCCCCCTCTAGGTGATTTTCAGTGTATGCCGTGTATGGTGTGCATGTAAAGATGGAACTTGTTTCTTCGAAACATAGATTCCAAACGTGTATGGTTTAAAGCACATTGGCTCAAAGTGGAGCCCAAACAATTCACACTCTTCTTTAACAAACATATATCATTATCAATCCTAGAAGAAGAGGTGCATGCAATAGGTAAGCTAGAAAGTGAAGCTACACTAGCATGGCAAACATGTGTATCTAAATCATTTTTCAAAGAAACAATTTTCTTAGACATCAAATCCAATTCCTTTGAAATAGAAACAATTTTCATTTTTAAAGAATCATTTTCTTTTAAAACAAAATCAACTTTTGAAGACAAGTTTTCATTTTTCTTTAGAACTTCATTACAATCATTTTTAAATTTCAAAAATTCGTTTTCCTTTAGGGCAAGGTCTAGTTGAGATTTAAGTGAGTCACGTTCACTAGAAATCTCTTCTTTCTCTTGCAAAACCAAATCAAGTCTAGAAGACAAATTTTCATTTTCTTTATTTAAAGCAAAAGTCTTCTTTTTCAAAAGATTATACTTTTCTAACAATTTTTCACACACAATAGAAAGTTCTTCATTTAAAGCATTTGGGCCAACATACTCATCACAAGAAGAACTAGCATCATTACCATCTAATTGAGATTCCGAACATACCTCAAGGGAGTCATTCCCTAGGACCATGAAGCATCGTTGCTCGGATTCTCCACTAGATTCATCCTCTGGTTGGATTGGCAATTGAAGCTTGGAGGAGGTCAACGTGTTCCACACTGCAAAGGCGGAATCACAGTTAGAAACTAAGCACAGATATTCTTTATTAAGCGTGCTTCTAAGTGCCTCAAGGGCTTGTGCATTGGCCTCTATATGATTGCTATTATCAAGATAGGATTTCTTGGTAGCGGCAAGGAAAACATACGAGCCTAGAGTTTTCAAATACATGGACATCCTAAATTTTCTCATGTCAATATTGGAGACAGCAAACATGGGAGGTGACAAGCAATCCATTGTAAACAATATAAATGTGCAAATGCAAATGATAGATTAGCTAACCAAGATCACACTCATAGGTGGTTAAACCAAATATCAGGAGCGTAGGCTCTGATACCAATTGAAGGTACACCTAGAGGGGGGTGAATAGGTGTACGGCTAATCTAATGAACTAAATGCGAAAATTAAAACTAAATTGCAACAACACTTAATGCAACCAACGAGTGTAGCCGAATTCCCGGTGAAGGGCTCTGGACTAACTCTTCTTGATTCCTCTGAATAAGAGTTGAGGTGCTATATGAAGCTCTTGTGGTTAAGCACAAGTGAGGCACATACTAACAAGCCAAGCATATAATATGAATCAGCAATATGAAATGATGCAATGCACAATATAAAAGAGACAGAGTTAGAGTCAATGGATCAAGCGCAAACAACAAGATTTGTTTCGAGGTTCGAGCACCCAGCTCTACGTCCTCGCCTTCACACAGAAGGATTTCCAATCCACTTGTCCACACAGGACTCCCACACAGGGAATTTCCACTGAGGATTTGGGGCAAATACACTATGGAGTACACAACTCCTCTCTCAACCAAAACAACCTCTCACTAGAGGTTAGGCACAAAGCTACAACAAACACCACCTCACACAAGAGGGGTAGGCCCTTAGCCAAACAATCACAATCCACCTCTTCACTAAGAGGGATATCAACACAACCTCCACTATCAACCTCTCACTAGAGGGATACCCACAATCACCTCTCACTAGAGGGATATCACAAATAAAGGAAGGGTACAACACTTAGTGGTTTCCACAACCACAAACTATCTCTTTCTCACAAAAACAAAGATCCTAATAGATAGGATAGTATGTAAGCTCAAGTGTGAGAATCAAGGTATTTGGAAATCAAATAACAAAGAAAAATACTTGGGAAAACACTTTGAATTTGATAGAAATGAAGAACAACACAAATATCCCAAATCTCTATTTTTCTTTGATTTTTCCAACCCTTGAAAACAAATGAAGATAGATCTTTTTGGCTTAAAAACTCTTTTGAAAACTTGTGTTAAAAACACTTGTAAATGGGAGAAATTTTGCTCTTAAAAATCTTGGAGAAAATCTCTCTCAAATGGGGTATTTATAACCCAAAAAGGAATCTGCCCGTTGGCAGCTGACAAGGCCAGAATTGGCCTTCCGGTCGACTGGCCAACGGTCAAATTTCTGACCGTTGAGCCTTTCGGTCGACCGGGCCCTGAATCAGAGAGTAACGACTCTCTGGCCAGTCGACCGCCCGGTCGACCGGGGCAACCAGAGAGTGGGTTGCCTTCAGTCGGTCGACCGCTCGGTCGACCGGCCAACTGATACGGCCAAGTGCACGTCCTTGTGCACGTCCGGTCGACCGCTCCGGTCGACCGGCTCCTGGTCCGGTCAACCGGAACGGTCGACCGCCAAAACCTGGCAGGGGATTTTCAGAACTTGAAATTTTGGTTTTTAATTACATATTAAATCCCATAAAATTTTCTAAGAATCCACCAAAATAATTTCAGTATAATACTTTGATATACAAACATGTGTGAAAAATTTCAACACATATTTCAGACAATTTGAACCATTTTTGTGACTTAGAAATTTTGACGAAAACCAAAAGCTGTATTTTCCAAAACTTGAATTTTTGAATTGAAAATTCGTTTTGTCCAAAGCTCATCCAAACACAAAAACATGATATTGAAACAACTTTAAGCATGTTGTATATGGATATACTTCAATATACATGAAAAGATATATATCAATATTTTTGGATATTAAATCCGAAAATATATTTTGTTAAAATATAAAACTCCAAACACATGAATAGGCCTATCAAAGTAAGTTTGTCTAAGATATGAAGCATACATGTATATAGAACAAATCTAATATACATTAAACCATGTAAACTTGTTTTAAATACTATCTATTCATGAAAACCAAGATCGGTTAAACCATAGACCGAAAACCAAAACATAAAACGTGTGTGTGTGTTGTGAACTTGAGCATACCACACTATCTAATCTTTACACATGGATCTAAACACAAAACTAAACTATGTACCGAAGTCTTCTTGACGAACTCCGTCTTCAAGCCGACTCGATCCAAACCGTGATCCACCGAGCTTGACTCCAATGAGTGCAATATATGATCTTGATGCTCGAGCTCTTGAATCACCATGTGAGAAGCTCCAAAACACCTTTGTTGAAGCTAATCACCTACTAATATCTTGGTTAAGGATCTGAAAATAAACATCACAAGATTATTAGTAAACATAACTTCATGAGTTAATCATCATCAAAACTAGAGTGGAAGACCTCTGGGCCAACAATCTCCCCCTTTTTGATGATGACAAAACTCATGGAGTTATATATGCATGGATTAAAGTAAAGCATCAAAGAAGCTCCCCCTTAACTCATGCATCACAATAAATAATAATATATGGCAATGAAGCACATGAATCTAAACAAACATGTATGCAAATATAAGGAGATAAACATGCATAAACAAGCATTAAGCACATCAAATTCTTTTTCTCCTAAAAACAAAACATATATGCATAAACATAAATCCTTCTCCCCCTTTATGAATAAAGCAAGGAAAAAAACATGCATATATATACCAAATACTTCTCCCCTTTTTATCAATCATCAACAAAGGGGTTAAAGTAAACACAAAAACAATGTTCTCCTCCACAAAGAGGTGAACTCAAATCAATCAATAAAGAGATATATGCGATATACATTCATGAAGAGGAAGACGCTAAGTTAACTCCCTATATACATGCATTACATGAAGAAAGGATGACAAGCCCTAATTCACATAACACATAATATGCAATGCATAAGAGGAGATGTGAAGCTCCCCCTACGCACGTGTACCGCATAAAGAAGAGTTGTCAAGCTCCTCAATATAAGATACACTCAACATGAATCTATATGTAGAAGAGATGTTAAGCTCCCCTTGCATATAGGCAATATAAATAAAATTTTTTAATTTTCTTATTAAAACAAAATTTTGAGATATCTTAGTAAATCAAACAAAAATTTAAGGTACTTCTTGTAATATTAAGATACCACTTTTAAATAAACATTACAAATTTTGAATTTTAATCAAAAATAGAATCATATTGATACCAATAAAGATATTGAGGATTATTTCACATTTTTGATACAAATAAAAATACCAATTTTTAAAAATAATGCATAAGCTTATTAAAACATCAATTGAGATACCTATTGAAAATAAGGGTTTGATTCAAGCTTAAGCATAAACAAACTTTGTACTTTAAACAAGTAAATATCTTTGAGACTCAAGCACAAATAAATCATATATATGTATGAAAATAGAATACCAATAGAAATTGATATTATTTGAAGTGTAAGCATACATATATATAAACATATATATGAGTATACAAAAAGAGTGTCAATATTGATACCAATTGAAACAATCCAATGATACCAATTGAAAACATAATATGATCAAGTGTATAACTCATATTACCTACCACCCATTTCATGCACAAGTTTAAAAAGATTTTCAATAATAAGCATACAAGGCATGGTCGCCCAACCAACCGCCCTTAAATGGGTAGGGATTTTCAAAAATAGGTTTGAAGATAAAGTATGTTTGAAAACTCTACCATAATGAAGAATACGAACTAGTTTTAAGAAAAATTTGAAAACTAGTATGAAATCCTTCAAGTAAGGAATAAAACAAAATTATATTCCATGAAACATGAAAATCATCAAAACGATTTAATCTTCAAGGTATATGTATGTCATGTACAAACTAAAGTATACAAACATATTCAAACATAGCGAGTCCACAAAAGTATATGCATGAAGGCAAGTGGCTCAAGGAATGTATATGTATAGCTAATAGTTTAGACAAGATGGACATATACATAAAGTTAAAACACAAACATGAAAAACATGTACAAAATGGGAATACAAGTCAAATGTAAGAATCATCAAAACTAGACTATACTAGTACATCTAATGGGTACAAATGAGCGTTCAAGCACAAACATATAATGATCTATTTGTGGCTCACTACATATACAAGTATATATCCTAGTTTTAATGAAAACTAACATTCAAACAAGTAATCAACACATGAAGCATCAAAATAAAAACTCATATGATCATTATGTATATGCACATGCATAGATTTAGGACATGCACATTAGTTAAAACAAATGTGAGAACACAAAGATATAAATTCATATTAAACATGGGTGTCTCAAATAACTAAATATGTATATCACTAATCTAATAATCATGGCATATGACATAATGAACATTGAAACAAGACATGCTATGAATGAACTAAAAGCATGCAAACATAAATGAGGAGTAAGGGATAGTTACCAAACCAATAAGGGCAACTCTCCATGTCTCTAAAACAAGGTGGTCTTTCACCAAACTCCCCTTGAAAGTGATGCATCCAAATAGTCCTCTTTAAGCTCGGAACGCATCCACTTCAAGGCACCATCACTCTCACGTCATGCGAGAGCCCACACCTACTTCAAATACAATAGGGGTGGTCTTTGGTACCCATTCTCTTTTGGGTCCATGGGAGTTAGCACCTTTCCTAACCCAAACAAACTTAGTTGCTAAATTTACATCATGTATCTTATCATAGCAAAATTTAGCAAGGTGGCCCTTACGTCCACAATGTGTACATGTGTACACATGAGCATACATCGTGTTATGGGTGTGTACGTGCGAAGCATGTGTATGCCGTGTATGGTGTGCATGTAAAGATGGAACTTGTTTCTTCGAAATATAGATTCCAAACGTGTATGGTTTAAAGCACATTGGCTCAAAGTGGAGACCAAACAATCCACACTCTTCTTTAACAAACATATATCATTATCAGTCCTAAAAGAAGAGGTGCATGCAATAGGTAAGCTAGAAAGTGAAGCTACACTAGCATGGCAAACATGTGTATCTAAATCATTTTTCAAAGAAACAATTTTCTTAGACATCAAATCCAATTCCTTTGAAATAGAAACAATTTTCATTTTTAAAGAATCATTTTCTTTTAAAACAAAATCAACTTTTGAAGACAAGTTTTCATTTTTCTTTAGAACTTCATTACAATCATTTTTAAATTTCAAAAATTCGTTTTCCTTTAGGGCAAGGTCTAGTTGAGATTTAAGTGAGTCACGTTCACTAGAAATCTCTTCTTTCTCTTGCAAAACCAAATCAAGTCTAGAAGACAAATTTTTATTTTCTTTATTTAAAGCAAAAGTCTTCTTTTTCAAAAGATTATACTTTTCTAACAATTTTTCACACACAATAGAAAGTTCTTCATTTAAAGCATTTGGGCCAACATACTCATCACAAGAAGAACTAGCATCATTACCATCTAATTGAGATTCTGAATATACCTCAAGGGAGTCATTCCCTAGGACCATGAAGCATCGTTGCTCGGATTCTCCACTAGATTCATCCTCCGGTTGGATTGGCAATTGAAGCTTGGAGGAGGTCAACGTGTTCCACACTGCAAAGGCGGAATCACAGTTAGAAGCTAAGCACAAATATTCTTTATTAAGCGTGCTTCTAAGTGCCTCAAGGGCTTGTGCATTGGCCTCTATATGATTGCTATTACCAAGATAGGATTTCTTGGTAGCGGCAAGGAAAACATGCGAGCCTAGAGTTTTCAAATACATGGACATCCTAAATTTTCACATGTCAATGTTGGAGACAGCAAACATGGGAGGTGACAAGCAATCCATTGTAAACAATATAAATGTGCAAATGCAAATGATAGATTAGCTAACCAAGATCACACTCCTAGGTGGTTAAACCAAATATCAGGAGCGTAGGCTCTGATACCAATTGAAGTACACCTAGAGGGGGGGTGAATAGGTGTACGGCTAATCTAATGAACTAAATGCGAAAATTAAAACTAAATTGCAACAACACTTAATGCAACTAACGAGTGTAGCCGAATTCCCGGTGAAGGGCTCTGGACTAACTCTTCTTGATTCCTCTGAATAAGAGTTGAGGTGCTATATGAAGCTCTTGTGGTTAAGCACAAGTGAGGCACATACTAACAAGCCAAGCATATAATATGAATCAGCAATATGAAATGATGCAATGCACAATATAAAAGAGACAGAGTTAGAGTCAATGGATCAAGCGCAAACAACAAGATTTGTTTCGAGATTCGAGCACCCAGCTCTACGTCCTCGCCTTCACACAGAAGGATTTCCAATCCACTTGTCCACACAGGACTCCCACACAGGGAATTTCCACTGAGGATTTGGGGCAAATACACTATGGAGTACACAACTCCTCTCTCAACCAAAACAACCTCTCACTAGAGGTTAGGCACAAAGCCACAACAAACACCACCTCACACAAGAGGGGTAGGCCCTTAGCCAAACAATCACAATCCACCTCTTCACTAAGAGGGATATCAACACAACCTCCACTATCAACCTCTCACTAGAGGGATACCCACAATCACCTCTCACTAGAGGGATATCACAAATAAAGGAGGGGTACAACACTTAGTGGTTTCCACAACCACAAACTATCTCTTTCTCACAAAAACAAAGATCCTAATAGATAGGATAGTATGTAAGCTCAAGTGTAAGAAATCAAGGCGTTTGGAAATCAAATAATAAAGAAAAATACTTGGGAAAACACTTTGAATTTGATAGAAATGAAGAACAACACAAATATCCCAAATCTCTATTTTTCTTTGATTTTTCCAACCCTTGAAAACAAATGAAGATAGATCTTTTTGGCTTAAAAACTCTTTTGAAAACTTGTGTTAAAAACACTTGTAAATGTGAAAAATTTTGCTCTTAAAAATTTTGGAGAAAATCTCTCTCAAATGGGGTATTTATAACCCAAAAAGGAATCTGCCCGTTGGCAGCTGACAAGGCCAGAATTGGCCTTCCGGTCGATCGGCCGGTCGACCGGCCAACGGTCAAATTTCTGACCGTTGAGCCTTCCGGTCGACCGCCCGGTTGACCGGGCCTTGAACCAGAGAGTAACGGCTCTCTGGCCAGTCGACCGCCCGGTCGACCGGGGCAACCAGAGAGTGGGTTGCCTTCAGTCGGTCGATCGCTCGGTCGACCGGCCAACTGATACGGCCAAGTGCACGTCCTTGTGCACGTCCGGTCGACCGCTCCGGTCGACCGGCTCTTGGTCCGGTCGACCGGAACGGTCGACCGCCAAAACCTGGCAGGGGATTTTCAGAACTTGAAATTTTGGTTTTTAATTACAAATTAAATCCCATAAAATCTTCTAAAAATTCATAAAAATAAGTTCAGTATAATACTTTGATATACAAACATGTGTGAAAAATTTTAACACATATTTCAAACAATTTGAACTATTTTTGTGACTTAGAAATTTTGCCGAAAACCAAAATCTGTATTTTTCAAAACTTGGATTTTTGAATTGAAAATTCGTTTTGTCCAAAACTCATCCAAACACAAAAACATGATATTGAAACAACTTTAAGCATGTTGTATATGGATATACTCCAATATACATGAAAAGATATATATCAATATTTTTGATATTAAATCCGAAAATATGTTTTGTTAAAATACAAAACTCCAAACACATGAATAGGCATATTAAAATAAGTTTGTCTAAGATATGAAGCATACATGCATATAGAACAAATCTAATATACATTAAACCATGTAAACTTGTTTTGAATACTATCTATTCATGAAAACCAAGATCGGTTAAACCAAAGACCGAAAACCAAAACATGAAACGTGTGTGTGTTGTGAACTTGAGCATACCACACTATCTAATCTTTACACATGGATCTAAACACAAAACTAAACTATGTACCGAAGTCTTCTTGACGAACTCCGTCTTCAAGCTGACTCGATCCAAACCGTGATCCACCGAGCTTGACTCCAACGAGTGCTATATATGATCTTGATGCTCTAGCACTTGAATCACCATGCGAGAAGCTCCGAAACACCTTTGTTGAAGCTAATCACCTACTAATATCTTGGTTAAGGATCTGAAACTAAACATCACAAGATTATTAGTAAACATAACTTCATGAGTTAATCATCATCAAAACTAGAGTGGAAGGCCTCTGGGCCAACAAAATCCTCGCGTTTCAAATACCATACTTTATTATAACGCGTGAACATACTATGTCATCAACAAGTTTCAGATTATTGGACCAACTCATGCATCTGATGTTGCTCACATTATATTATTTAGTTTCTAGTATTTTTTTATTTTAGTTTTTAATTAATCAGGTGGCTTTGGATTAGAACAACCTCCCCTAGTTTGGCCTGCTCGATTTCTTAGGTAGTTCTACAGCTGGGATTAGAGTTGCTCTGTTCTCATCTTTAATTTTTTAAGAAAATGAAAAATAAAACAGAGAGAATCTTTGTTTCCAACCCAACTAACTTATGAATTATATGAAGTGAGATAATAATATAACATAAGCTATTAGATGATATGTACATGGACCTATATTCTGATGATAAGTTGAAAGAGAGTTATAATTTGACGTTAACTTTTTTTTTAAACTAGCGCTGATCACGTGACTCTGAACTAATTAATTTTGTTGGTGTAATCACGCGACTTAATCAGGTTTATGTCTTCATGATGCATGCATGTGAATTTTTAATTCTCGCATGAACTTAAAAGAATTTTTTTTTTCAAATCTATTATTGAAATGAATTTGAACTAATAATTAAAGCTTATGATCACAATATTTAATTCCACTAATTTTTAGAATAATCTTTGGATTACACCTTCCCGAAAAATAATACTAGTGTTCTTCTTGTCATCACCTATGAGAGATCCCATTTTTAGATATTGCTTCAAAAAAAAAAAAAAGAAAAGAAATTGATCCCCACCCCCCAATTGTTTCTACTCTCTTCAGGTTAGGGTTTGCCCCTTACAGTTGAAGATCACTTCTAATTGTTATCATGAAACAATTGTTTATAGCATTGAATAAAATGGTCACAACGATGCACTTGTGCTCCATAAGCAAATTTGGATGCAAGTTAACATTAATGAATTAAGACAAGAAAATGATGTTTATTTTAGCTCTATTATTGCCAACTTCTCATTACTGAAGTTGTGTTCTTACTCAGTTTGTCTTCAACATTGAAAGAGTAGGTAAACCTCTTCAAATGTCATTGTGAATGTCATGTAGAGTGTCATCACCAAACTTCAATTATTAGAGACTCCTTCATGCAATTTTTGTTGATTTTTTTCTTCTAATTATAATTACTTTTTGTTTTGTTCTTCCTATAGGCTTTGCTTGACGTCTTAAGGGAGTCCTAGCTGTATATGGATGTTAAAAGTATAATGCAAATTGATTTTCTTGTTCATTTTTCTCAATTAATAGGAGAAAACTCTATATTCATTGTGGCGTGTTTGGTTGCAAGGAAGTGGGCAGAAGTAAGAAAATGAGGAAGTATAATTGCTCACTTCCCTATCTATCCAGACTCCGGAAAAAAAAAATGAGAAAACCCCTTTCCATTTCTCTTTTCTTTTTTACACAATCACTTCCTCACTTTCAGGGTGCTACAGTTAATTTTGTGATCATGTAAATCTCATTTGTAAAAAGTTATATTTCAAAACAGTTAATTTTGTGGTCATGTAAATCTCACTTGCATTCTAATTACAATCTAATTTTTATTTTTCTTAATTAATTTTTATTTTAATATTATTTTGTGGTCAACTTTGTGGTCAACGTTTCCACTTTCACTTTCATATTACCATCCAAACATCGGAAAAGACAACATTTTTCAAATCATACTTTTCAACAACATTCAAACACTGAAAAACTCACTAACCAATTCCTCAGTTCCAAAGGAACTATTACCGGAGATTACCCTCACTTAAAAACAACAGATCAAACTCACTGACACACTGTTGCTAACCAGCCATACCGGAGATGGAGATCAGCACTTCAAAGAGGTATGGTCATATCAATTTAAAAAAGCTTATAGTAAAAACAAATCAGACAATATAAATAAAATTATTTTCATTCCAAAAGATATTTCCATTCCAAAGATATTTTCATTCTAAAAATCATTCCATTAAATTTATTTGGTTATATTTGACAAGTGTAATAGAAAAAATCATTTCACATCTCTATGTTTACATTTTTGAAAAGAAGTACATCAGATCTTAATCTAGACACTCCAGTCCATCCCACTAGTCCCGCCTCACCTCTGAACTCCGAGGACACACTCGGAATCACAGGGGACCATTTACAGGAAGACATCTCATCTTTGTTCATGCCGCCATCCGAAGATCCCGACATCAGTGAAGAGAAGACCAAGAGGTTGAGGCAAGACAAGGGTCGGAAAGAATGTTTCAACCTGGAACACTTTTTTTCTTTTCGCTCTCCTGTGATTCTAAAGTAGCCAAATCGATACCACCGTCCTCCTCGTGTTGCAGAAGACGAGAAGAGCCTCTGGGAAGTCCTGAGAGAGCGAGGCAGCAGCTCTCTAGAGATCAAAGCCTGCAAGACATGTAAGATCATTACGGAATCACATCTGCACTCCGAAGCGGCCTAGGAGAAGTACCACTGCCGAACAGAGAGACTCAAGCTACTATAGGAAAGCAAGCGTCCCTCGATTTGGAAAACTAAAGGCACATCCGTCCATGTTATACATCTCCTCTGGGGACAACATTCTATCACGATGACTAATACGCTGTAACAGCCCCTTCACAACAACTAATGTGACGTACTTGTCAGACTCCCTAGAAAAGAGAGCCTAATCATCAGGTCCTCATCGTCCTCCTCCCTTTCCTTTTCTTTTCTCCATTTGATGAAGAGAAAAAAAGAGAGCATGGCGGCCCGTAGGAAAAGAAGAAGTTAGAATTTTGAAGCAATGGTTTTGAAAGAGACAGCGAAGATGATTTTCTCTGACGAGTCTCTCTTTATTTATAGATGGACAAGAAGTCACACTATTTTCAATTCAAACTACCAATCCCTAAAAAGTCAACCCACATCCTGAGATTTTCAGTCAACAGAAAAGGCAGAAGATCAACCATCACCGTGAAACCATAAAACCCTACAATCTCAGTCATAATGATGCCAAGATTTGAAGAGACGCAGGATGTGACTTTTGAGGAGTCCAGCCAATCGATGTGACAACTGGCGGCTAGCTGTATAATCTCCAATTAACTCCAGAAGATTCATAATGATCCGATAAGATTCGTCATACCCTCCTCTATTTGCAAGCGCTAAAGTGAGCATAAGGCATAGAGGGTCCTTCTGTTCCACTTTGCTACCCTGACTTCCCTTCCGTAGGCTCCGGCAAGTGGGAAAGCGGGGGCATTTGTAGTGGTCAAAATTTGACTCCTACCGGGATGATGACATATGTCCAAACTACCAAGGGGTTTCCTGAGACATCCACAACTCTCAGAGTCCATTCTGAAGCCTCTGTCACATCCGGCCTTCCCGGAACTGTCCTCCACCCCGAAGATATTTTTGATCTGGAACTGCATAACGCCACTTTGAAGCCCTTGCCACTCTGAAATCCTCACCTCTTTAGGGTCTTTTTCACTCTAAGACCCTCTTCATTTTGAAGGTTTCAGCTTCAAAACTGAAGCTCTAATAACAGATTATCCTTGATCTTTACCGACAGTTATGCTGCTCCATCCTTCCCCACATACATAACGTGCAACGTCCTGTCAGTGTAGGCAGTTATAGACAATGACATATATTCTTGCATGCAATCCTAGCCAACTAGCGCTGGTGACCACAACCGTTATAGCAAATCCAGCAAGTGCAGATCGTGCAAATTACAATAATCTACCAATTTCGTCTTCACAACATCATCTGTGTCAAGTATATGTGATCTTTCTTCTCCAAGAAGAAGGTGGTCTCTTCCTTAACCCTCAAAGCATATACCATACCACAACGACAAATTTCCTCTGCTAGTCCCACCAGTTTCTGTAACGGTCTTAGTTTCTAATATCTTCAATTACCATAAACCTCCTTATTACTCAACAAATTATCATAATCATCTCTAATTTTTTTGAAATTTGATAGCACCTCCCCTAAAAATATGAGTCTGCATGATAAAAGTATAAAAATGTTGGCCCACAACGACCTACTTATATTCCATATAATAATTTCGGCTTACACTTCCTACTTATCATTAATTAAGGATCATGCCACCAGAGTTCCACTATCATATAATAACATCTCATAAATATCAGTTTATTTCGGTTTGACGTCGCCTACTTATCAAATACATCGAGCAAGTATTCTCTCTACCAATATCCATAATAATTATATGCTCAAGAGTACTCCTCTCAACATCCACCACATAATACAAAACTATCTATAAACCAACTCATCATAATCATCACAGTCTAACTCATGCTACAAATACACCTCAAATAAAGCTGTGAACATATACAACGAGAAACTTTACAAGTAACACATAATTACATTTTAAATATTTTTTCTTTTAACAAAAATTCCCGACGGGACGTTCAAATCCTTAAGCTGGGCCTTCGCCTCGTCATGACCTGAAAAACATGAAATTGGGAGGGAGTGAGCTCGATAACTCAATGAGTATAGTCAGAAGAAAATCAAGAGATGATAAACATAATCAATAAGAAGCATGATGATCTAAGTAATAAGGCAAATCTAGAAGAATGAAAAAGACAAAAAAATCAATGATATTCCATGATATAACAGTTAGAACAATTGTCTATGTAATCTCCAAGGGCGGTTCAACTCTTTTAGTCATTGATTTTCTTTAACTTTTTTAAGTTTTCATTCTACATATTATAAGGTCTATGAATTCAGTAAAGTCTTTTCTTATTTAATTATAGTTTATTATCGAGTTCAACTTAGGTATTCACTGTACGTATCACACACATCTCGTATATCATGTAGGAAGTGCGCCAACCACAATCACAATTCCATAAATGTAATTTATCCATTCAGATTATACAATTATCACAAACGTACTTATGTATCACATAATCATGTATCATACTTCTCATCATTAACATATCATACTTAGTGATATACATATTATATGTTATTTATATGCATACACTATCAAAAACGAAGTGTGAGATTCTCCGTCTCTTCCCTCCTATCGGCTTCCACCCGGCCCCTTCCTCCGATATGCATATGTACATATACATATAATAGTAACACCGTCTTCACCCTCCTATTGGCTCCCATCAGGCCCCTTCCTCTGTTATATATATAGATATATTGTATCACAATGGTACCGTCTTCCCCTTCCTACCGGCTCCCCCTTTACCCCTTCCGATAAATATATATTATAACAATAACACTGTCTTCCCCATCTACCGGCCCCCGCCCAGCCCCTTCCTCCAATATGCATGAATGCACTAGACATATGTACACATACACAAAGATAACAACCAATTCATCATAATACATAGTATTAACCAATTTTTTTCTTTTTATAGTTCGATTCTCAGCTCTTTAATTCTGTTTTCGAAGAATGCATGGGATTTACTATATATGTATATACATCTATATAAATTAAAAGTTAACACTGTAGTGATTTATTCACCTCCTTTGTATGGACTGAGTTCTCATTCACATTATCCATATTAAGTTTTCTAGATCATGTTACTTACACACACATATGTCACACTTAAGCAACACCCCTCATTTCGTTCACAAATATTTTACATGTGACAAGAGTATGTTATTCACTAATTTAACTTCAATTCACAAGTGTGTGTGTGTGTAAGAGAGAGAGAGAAAGAGAAAATTTCTCAAAATAAGCTTCATGTGAAAATCTTATATGAGTGATTTCGTAGATGACCCGAACCGTTCATCTTGATCTGCATACTCTACGTAGGCTATCAATAAAAAATCACGTGATTTTGAGCTTTTTTACCCATGCATCAAATGACATCTTATTTTATGATGAATATAACGTCTGTTTTGTAACCACTTGTTGCATGGATAAAAAGAATCAAAATGGCATGCTTTTTTATTTGTAGCCTAAATAAAGTATATCGATCAAGATGAATGGTTCAAATCATCCACATGATCATTCCTATATGCTTTTCTTATGATCTTCGTGTGAGAAAGTTTCTCACACGAAGACCTCTCTCCCCCCTCTCTATATATATGTGTATGTGTGTGTGTGTGTGTGTGTGTGTGTGTGTGTGTGTGTGTGTGTGTGTGTGTGTGTGTGTGTATATATATATATAATATATATATATATATATATATGAGAAAAATGTATATCAGCCCGCGGGCTGAGAGTACTCTCTCAGCCTGCGGTGACGTGGCTCAATTTGTCACCTCACTGACTTGCGGCCCGCTTTTAGGGAGAAGTTAAATTACCAAATACCCCTTATGATAACTTTTCCTTATTGTTTATTATTATTTTTCCCCCCTTTTATTTTGCCGCTCTTTATAGGATATAAATTACTTTTTGTCTTATTTCTTTACCTCTTTTTGAAAGATCTAGTTTCTCCTTTTCAGCCTGGGATAAATTTTTTTTGAAAATATAAAATCTTTTCAGATCAATGTTTTCAGCCTGTGATAAAATTCTACTTTATAGTTTATTTTTATATATATAATGTAGTCAGAGTCTTTGGTCGCATTGTACATTTAAACTGCGACCTTAGTCAAAGACTTGGTCGCAGTGTACATGGTTAAATGCGACCAAGGTCGCAGTGTTGTTATTGATAAAGATGGCCAGCAACTGCAATCTAAGGTTGCATTACATGGACTGCGACTTTGGTCGCAGTACGTTAAGTAAGTGTTTTCCTTTAGATTAACATGCATAGCGACCAAGGTCGACACTGCTGTTTTGGTTTAAGACTGCCGCCAGCAACTGTGACCAAGGTCGCCGTGTTGTTGTTTTATTAAGTGTTGTTTTGGATTAAGTCATTTTTTTGAATCTAAATAAAAAATGAAAAGTTGTCTGTTGTCTGATGTGACTTGGAGTCACTCCGTGAGAGGCGACCTGTCATAAAGATTTTATGAGATCTTTTTAACGTCAAGTCTACGTTGACGAACCCGCACCATTCGTTGTTTCCGAAGCTGTTGTCCACGCGTCGGGTCTTCATTGAGACCATTAAGGCCGACGGTTCTGATTAATGAACCATTAATTATGGTTATTATGGGCTGGCTATAAATAGGGCTCACACTTTCCCTTAACAGCCCATAATTAGACTGTTTTCATTTGAGAGCAATTGCTCTGAGAATTTTCGCCTTCTTCAGAGTCTCTAACAGGGGCCTGCCTCCATGGATGAAGATGACTCTATGCACGAAGATGACCCAGAGCTTGATTGTCCTTTTTCAGGTTCGCTGGGCCTCTGGGAGAATATTTTGGCCGGTGAACTTGATCGATGTTCGTCCACAAGGGAAGAAGTCATGGTCCTCGACGTCTACAGTTTTTTAATACACGGGGACCTCAATAACACCATGCTCTTATTCAACAAGGGCTCTTTTGATGTTTAATCTTCTTTGTACTGCTATATTGTAACACTCAATCTTATTATATAAGAGAGCGTTTTGTATCATTTTCACATGCCTGGAGATAAATGCCTGGACATAAATAAAAAGACCTCAATAACACCACTGCTCTTAGTCAACAATGGCTCTTTCTAACCCGTAGCGAGACATTGTTTCAGAACTAAACATAAAATCATCATTTGATGATTGGCTTCTTTCTGGTGAAGACGGTGGTGATGGTGAAGACATTGTTTGAATGTATTGGCTTCTTTCCGGTGAAGACGGTGGTGATGGTGAAGACATTTTTTGAATGTATTTTCCGAATAGTGAGAGTAACGAGTTTGAGCAAAAATAACTTAGTATGTTTTTAATCCTTTGCTCATGACCCTTTATAAATTTTAATCCCGGAATTCCAAAAGGTTTAAGCTCTCGGACCACGTGAATATCTCTCAAATATATTTTCTATCTTTCCCAAAAATTGTATACTTCCTAGGTGACTGTTCAGTTATCCAAAACAGTTTAAAAGTTAATACACTATAACTTAAATTACTTTGAACTCCAAAACAGTACATTATTGCGACCAAAATCGCATTGGGAACTGAGAAATGATTAACTGCGACCATAAATTGCATCCGTAGTAGGATTGCGACTATGGTCGCAGTGTTTAAGAGCAGCAGTCGCAGTTTGGATATGTAATTAAAAGAGCTTATAAGTTAATATAGTGCGAAATAGACCTTACAAAAAAAATAGAATTAAAAGCTTTAAAAGAAGACAAAATATAATTGAATATCAGAAGATCAGGAAATCCTAATCCTCGTCATTATCACCATCATAAGTAGATTCATCGTCTTCATTCTTTTGCTCTTCCTCTTCATCACTTATTTCCTCATCATCTTGCTGTTTTTGAGGGTTTTTTGTTTCACCGATGAACTCCCAGAATGGATCGTCTCTATCAAGCTCTTCGTCTGACCCGTTGCTAGGAAGCGAGCCTACAGCATCAGAGGACATGCTTTCATCAAGCATGTCTCCGTCAAGTGGCAGAGGAATAATGTCTTCTTCACTAACCCACATGAAAACTTCATTATCATCATGAATAGGAGGATCAGTTAATACATTATTTGATGTAGTGAGATAGTCAAAAGGAGTGAAGTCCAGATTGGTATCAGATTCACTAGAATATCCTGAAGACAAAGGACCGGTGGGGGAACGATTGAAGTTGAAATCTAAGTGTTCAGAGGAAGAAGATGGGGAAGACATGATTCAAGAATGAATTTTTTTTTGGAAGTTTTTGAAATCAAATTGAAAAGGAAGAGCAAAATTATAGTTTTTTAGGTATGAGATAATATATTAGTTACAAGCATTATATAAAGGTCAATATTGTGGAAGAACATGAATAGTAATAATAATTGTTACATGTGAGGGTTGAGTATGGTAGGAAGTGGTAAAAAAAATTAAATATTTAATTGAAGATTTATTGCTGGAGAATCCGAAGTACAAATTAACTTTTTATAGAATTGTTTGCCTATATCTTTAGATTACGTATGGTGCACATCTTTCCTTTCTCGAGATTAACATTAGTGTATCTTTTTTTCTAGACTGGTGTTGTATCACGGTAGATATAATATTAATTACTTCTTTTACATAAGGCATGAGAAAGAAGATTGCGAATTTGGTCGCAGTACCGAAGGAGGTCGCATTGCTATACGATAGCATTTTTTGTCTGGTATTCTTTATTCTGTATTAAGTCTGCGACCATGGAATGTTTTTTTATTTTTCAATGCTAGAAGTCGCAGTCGTCATTTAAAAGGGGTATTTTTGTCATTTTGATTCACGATTGTTTAGGCGGGATTTTTTGATTTTTTTTGGCGCCCACACTCTGCGACCGATGTGTGGCCTATATTCAGCCACGTCCCGCAGGCTGAGAAACTCTCTCAGCCTGCAGGCTGAGGTACAGTAAGCCCTATATATATATATATATTATATATATATATATATATATTATATATATATATATATATATATATATATATATATATATATATATATATAGGGAGTTGATCCCCTAAGAATTATTTTTACAGATTTCTGTGAGAACTTTTATATGGGTCATCAGATATGGTAGATCAAATCAAATAAAATCAGATCTCTATCAAATCTGACAGCCCCATATAAAAGTTATCACAGAAATTCATGAAAACCATTCTTAGGAGTTCAGCTTACCCCACGCACACACACATATCCAATATGTCACACTCAACATCTCCCATTTTGTTTTATGAATATTTTACATTAGGACAAGAGTATGCTATTTATTAATTTAACTTCAATTCATCAGTTATTAATCAATCTACAGGTTCCACATCAATTTCTTAACTTTTCAAGGGTTAATTGGTCCTTCAATCATCGTCAGTATGTTATATATATATATATAATAAATCCCATAATCAAATTCAATTATTGAATTTAGAAATGTAATTTACCACACATCAATTGTTATCAAAGCCAATTAATTATCTCCATATTTAAGTCCAATTCTGCTTACTATTCATACTTAATTAAGTTAGGAGTTTCAGTTCACATACTGATACATACTTTCACAATTGGTCATATCATCAAAAATAACATAATACAGACTAATATTTAGTTACTGTAGCATTAGTCAATATATCCTAGTTTCAATACGTGTTTCTGGGAAAGTTCAGAGAGTTTTTATGGTATCAGTTATTTGCATACACATCAGTGCGTGTTATATACAATTTTGCTCATTTGTCTTTGTGACTATATTTGTCAAGAAGTCTAATTTATCAGAAGAGTATTAATACTTTAATCACATGTATGGTGAATAAGTTATAATTATTTCTATCGATATCTAATTTTCATCTAGCATCACTATTCTAACCTCCAATTTACGATTCATGATATATCCACTTTTAATTCACAAGTTCAAGATATATTATAATTCGTAAACGATCATCACACACACACACACACATCTACGTCTCTAGGAGTACCCTATTTTGAGTTTCCCAACTAGCCACTCGTAATACCAATATCATATGATCTACAAATATCAACAAATCATGATTTGCCATGATTACCATAAATTTCACGTTCCCTCACTGATTACTTAGCGGTATAATCAGTGTTAACCAGTAACCTGCACAATTAGCAATCAATTACAACCAATAGAAACTATTAGCTTGGACAAGTAATTTCTGACCTTACATAATTTCATCCGTACACCATTTAACAATCGAACTCGTTATCCTCCTATGAATCCAATATATTAATCAAAGAAGAACTTTAAGTGCAGCATGAATATATCCTTAGGAGTCCATTATACAATAAACTTCTCTATATTTTCAATAAGAATAATTTTGAAAGTACACCTAGAGGGGGCTAATAGGTGTAATGCTAATCAAATGGGAAAATGCAATAATTAAAATAAATGATGCAAACAGTTAACTCAAATCAAAAGTGAAGCCGAATTCCCTATGAAGGGCTTTAGAACATCTTCTCTATATTTCTCTAGATAATAAGTTAAGGTGCTCAATTGCCTTCTTGATTGAGTGAGTAAAAACTGACTGTAAGCCATAACAAATAGAGTACAACAAAAGAGAAAGCATTAGAAAATACAAGAGATTTATTTCGAGCTTCGAGCACAAAGCTGTACATCCCGCCTTCACAGTGTGAAGGATTTCACTATCCACAAGGATCTTACACATAGGAAGCTCCATAAAGAAACTATAAGATTTACACAAAATCGGAGTACACAACTCTAATTCTCAATCCTCTACTTAAGATGTAGAGCCAATGAGGTTAACAAGCTTTTGGTGATCACAAAGATCACAAACATGCTCTTTTACTACTTTCTATAGTATAGAATGAGAAGTGAAGCTCAAGAAGTTTAGTGAGAGAAAAAATTCTGTTGAAATGAATGAATTTAATAGCTAAAAACTTGAAAAATTAGTTTGACAATGATAGCACTTGAAAAAGAGAACTAGAAAAATTTCTCTTTGTAAATCACCTAAAAGGGGGTGAATAGGTGATGAGCTAATCTAATGGTCAATAATGCGGAATTAAAAACTTATTAAACTAAACACCACGTATAACACAAGAGTGTAGCCGGATTCTCCGTGAAGGGCTCTGGACTAACTCCTCAAGATTCCTCTAAACAAGAGTTGAGGTGCCGCGTTGGCTCTCTTGGTTGAATACAAGTGTTAGCAAACAATTCCCAAGCATATAACAATTAAGCACAAATATATATATATATCAAGCATATGAAGATAAAGACAATATAAGCATGCAAGATATAAACAAGAGTAAGAGATAGAGAGTGAGCAATCGTAAACACGGGAGATTTGTTTCGAGATTCGAGCACACTTGCTCTACATCCCCGCTTCAACACTTGAAGGATTTCCACTATAAACCGATCTCACCGGATCACTCGGTGTCGCAACACCTACAAGGAGTTCCCACTAGAACTCTTGGATTCTCTAGTCCCGTACACACCGCCCACAAGCTCGCCGAGGCCGCACCTCAAACACTGAGTTCACATACGAACTCGAAACACCGCGAACCCGCAAGTCCGCCTCCTCAAAGTACAAGAAAGATCTCTTGGTGATCTAAACACTTTGATCACCAATAAACACTCTCACAATAAACTCCTATAGGATGAATATATCAATGGATAGCTCAAGTGTTGTGTGAGAAAACTATGATTGTAATGGTGGAGAAAAACTCAAGAAATCACTTTTAAAACACTCTTGATAAACACTCTTTTGATTTGGAAATATAGCTCTAAAACATGTGGATATAACCACTGAAATGGGTATGCAAAACTAGCCCAAAACTCTTCTTAAAATCTTGTATGAAACAGCCCCCAAAAGCCTCAATTTATAAGGTTAGAAAAACTAGCCGTTGGGAGCCAGGTTGCCTTTCAGTCGACCGCCCGGTCGACTGGCCAACGGTCAGATTTCTGACCGTTGTGCCAGCGGTCGACCGGCCGATCGACCGTGGCCTGGATACAGAGAGCAGACTCTCTGTACGGTCGACCGCCCGGTTGACCGGGGCCTTTCCAGAGAGCAGAAGCTCTCTGCGGTCGACCGGGTCGGTCGACCGGCCCTCCAGTCAAACTGGCATGCACGTCTGTGCACGTCGGCCGACCGACTCGGTCAACCGACTTCAAGCTCGGTCGACCGGTCCGGTCGACTGACAGAAGCCAGGTCAGGTCAATTTTGGGATTGAAAATGTAGATTTTTTTATCTTAAATAAAATCCCATAAATTCATGAAAAATCTACAAAAATAGTTTCAATATTATACTTTTATAAACAAACATGTTTGAGTAAAATCAAGACATATTACAAATAATTGAACTATTTTTGTAACTTAGAAATTTTGGCTAAAACGAAAACTGTATTTTTCCAAATTTGTTTTTCCAAAACTTATTTTTCTAAAACTTCTCCAAATATAAAAACAAGATATTTTAAACACTTTAAAAGCATAAAGTGTATGGATATGATCCACTACACATACATGGTGAAATATATATGTTTTTGACATTAAGCACTAAACATGATTTTGGTTAAAGACATATATATTTTGAATTCCAAAAACCAAACCGGTATTTTTCCAAAATAGAAAATCTTTTATGAAAACACATATAAATCAAGAGTGAGTGTGTATAAGATATACTTGAGCAATCCACCAACTATTCTATCATTTACATTTTATCTAAAAACAAAATCTTATAAAAACAAACCTAGACTCAAGTCTTGATCTTGAAGGGCTTCACTTGAAGTCTTCTCATCTTCTTGACTTGGTCCAAACTTGATCCAACGAGGTAGACTCCTCTTAAGTACTTGATGTGGTCTTGATGCACAAGCTCTTGAATCAAACCGTGCTAACTCCAAAACTTGACTTTAAATCTTTTGTTGAAGCTACACACCTAGTAAGATCTTGATCACAAATCTGAAACTAATTAAACACAAGATCATTAATACCATAACTACATGAGTTGATCATCATCAAAACTAGAGTGATAGGCCTTTAGGCCAACAATCTCCCCCTTTTTGATGATGACAAAACTCATGGAGTTATATATGCATGGATTAAAGTAAAGCTTCAAAGAAGCTCCCCTTAATTCATGCATAACAATAAATAATCAAATATGCAATGAAAGCTCATAAACATGTATGCAAATACAAGGAGATAAATATGCCAATCAAGCATAAAACATATCAAATTCTTTTTCTCCTATTTGCAAAACAAAACATATATACATAAACATAAATACTTCTCCCCCTTTATGTATAAAGCAAGGAAAACATGCATATATACTAAAATACTTCTCCCCCTTTTTGTCAATCATCAACAAAGGGTTAAAGTAAATATAAAAATAATGTTCTCCCCCTCAAAGAGGTGAACTCAAATCAATCAATAAAGAGTTATATGCGATATACATTCATGAAGAGGAAGACGCTAAGTTAGCTTCCCTACATACATGCATTACATGAAGAAGGGATGACAAGCCCTAATTCACATAACACATAATATGCAATGCATAAGAGGAGATGTGAAGCTCCGCCTACACACGTGTACCTCATAAAGAAGAGTTGTCAAGCTCCTCAATATAAGATACACTTAACATGAATCTATATGTAGAAGAGATATTAAGCTCCCCTTGCATATAGGCAATATGAATCAAAACATTTTTAATTATCTCTTATTAAAACAAAATTTTGAATTTTCTCAATAAAACAAATTTGAGATATCTTAGTAAATCAAATTTTAAGATACCAAATTGTAAATAATCATTACAAATTTTGAATTTTTAATTGCAATTGAAACATTTTATCAATTGAAATTTTGATACTAATGAAAGAAAGTATTTTATATTTTGATACCAATATAAATTTTCATGGATACTAATTGAAATAAATAGATCAATTAGATACCAATTGAAACATATTGTACTTTTTGATATCAATAAAAATACAAATTGTAAAACAAAAAATCAATTGAAGATAATGCTTAAGCTTATATAAAAATATCAATTGAGAAATCAATAGAAAATTAAGATTTGAAGTAAGCTTAGTATAAACATACTTTGTGTTTTAAAAATCTTGAGAATCAAGTATAAATATATATGACTTGTTGGTACTTGATTTTCAAAACATATATATGTATGAAAAAGACAATATCAATAGAAATTGATATTATTGAAATTATGAAGCATACATATATATAAAACAAAATATGAGTATATACAAAATAAATATCAATTGAGATACCAATTGAAAATAACAATGTAAATCAAGTATATAACTCATAACTACCACTCTTTATATGCTCAAGATAAAAGATTTTTCAATAAAGCTTATAAGGCATACTCGCCCATCCGTCCACCCATAATGGTGTTGGTAGGGGTTTTTGAAAAAAAAAAGGTTTGAAAATATTGTTATAGTGAAAATCACTACCAAATGAAGAATAATAATTAGTTAAAATAATTTTTGAAAAACTAGTTAAAGATCCTTCAAAACATGAAACCAAATCATGAAACATACTAAATACATAAAGTTGTCACTCAAGATCTATAAAGCTCAAAATGATCATGAAACATAGTTATAAATAAATAAAGTGTGAGTGTACAAAAATCATGTAATTAGCATTCCTCATGAAGATAATCAATAAAGCTCAAAACAAACATGAATCTCATTTTATCAAACAATTCATGAAAATTCATTTTTCATATGAAAATCATAAAAATTCATTTTTCATCTTAAATACAAACTTCTAGGTATATGTATATTTTTATTCAAAACTAACAATATGCATACATATCCCAAACATAAAAAGAGTCTATGATATAATTTGCATAAAGACAAGAGACTTAAGAGACATACATGTATATTCATTAGATTTGAATAAAAATGCATATACATGAAGTAAAAACATGAAAATAGGCAAAACAAGTGTAAATGAGAAAATCATCAAAACTAGGCTATGCATGTGCATATAGTGAGTACAAATGAATAATGAAGTGCAAACGTATATGAATCAAATGTTGCTCACTACTTGTACAAGTATAAATCCAAGTTATAATAAAATCTACATCTAAACAAGATATACCTCATGAAGCATAAAAACATGAACATTTTAACAAAACACTAAAACATACTAAACATCATCAATCATAAATGCATGTAAACTAAAATAGAAGTTTAGAAATAGTTACCAAACCAAAGAACTATACTCCAAATCTCCAAAACATGGTGGTTGTCCCACCAAACCTCCTTGATAGCGGTGCATCAAAAATGTGTGTCCATCAAGTCCATACATCCGCTATCAAGGCACCATCCCTCTCACGTTTTGTGAGAGCCCGCACCTACATCAAAAACACAAGGTGGGGATTTTGGTACCCATTTTCTTTTGGGTTCACGGGGGTTAGCATCTAATGGGACCCAAACATTTTTCTTAGCAAAATTAATATGATGCATCTTATCAAAAAAAATTTTGCTAGATGGCCTTTGCGGCCACAATGTGTACATTTGTACACTCTACTATGCACATGTGTATGAGGGTGATCATGGTGTGCAAAGTGTGCATATGCATGATGTGGATGATGTGCATGAATGTGAGGAACTTATTTCTTTTGAAACAAAGATTTCAATCTCTTATGATTAAATGCACATGTGCTCAAAGTTGAGCTCAAATAATTCATTTTATTTTTCAAAAATTTATTCTCATTTTGATTAATAGTGGCATGTAAAGCATGGTGAGAATGAGAATCATTTTTCTTATTCTTTTTAGAAACATTTTCTTTTTCTTTTTCAACCATTTTTCTTTTCAAAGAGGTGTTTTCATGCAAAGCAATTTTCTTTTGTTTTTCCACCAAACAATTTTATTTTTCAAAGAAGTATTTCCTTCACAAAGATCATTTAATTTAGAAATCAGTGAAATATTCTCATTTTTCAAAATTTCATTTTCTTTTGAAATAGTTTCAAATTTATCTTGTAAAGAATCCTTTTCTTTTATCATGCAATCAAATTTGTTTTTCATTTTCTTATTATCTTTTCTAAGCATGTCATACTTTTCAATTAGTTGTTGACAAAATGAAGTAAGCTCATCATAAGACATGTCAACATCTTTTTCTATCTCGGATTCGGTAGTTACCTCAAGGGAGTTATCCCCTTGGACCATGTAGCACACGTTGGAGGTGTCACTTTCAATATCTGAATCGCTCCCTGCATAATATTGTTCTTGTTCGTCAAGGGAGATCAAGGTGTTCTACACTACAAAAGCCGAATCAATGTTAGCAACCCTACATAAATAATCATTATTTAGGATACTCTTCAAAGCATGTAGGGCTTTTGCATTAGCCTCAATATTCTTGCTATTATTAACGTATGAATCTTTAGTTGTAGCAAGATAAATATGATGCCTAGGCCTTTGAGGTACAAAGACATCTTAACCTTCCAAGTTTGGATGTTAAGAATGTCAAAAGTGGGAGGTGACATGAAATCATGGTGTGTGTACAAATATTGTGATTAGCTATAAATGAGGATCTTTAACTCTAGGTTGTTAGACCCAAATCAAGAGCACTTAGCTCTGATACCAATTGTAAATCACCTAGAGGGGGTGTTGATCGAGTTTTCCTGCACACAAAATATAGAATATCAGATTTAAAACAAGATGTGCAAGGTTCTCAATTCGAATCCGCGGTAGCAGTGGCTATGCGGGTCGTGATCCTCAGGGAGGGACTAGCGATAGAAGCGTTTGTAAGATTCTCTAAAAATTATTTTCTTTTTTTTATTTACAATGGTATATGATATTTACAATGAGAAGGTGAAGAATAAATGTGGGAGAGATGAAGATCTAAACTAAATTAAAAAGAAAGAAACTATAACACGTACAGACCTCTTCTACCTTGCTTACCTTTGATCTGTTCGCAACGACTTACCTTGCCTTGGAAGGCGTGAAAGTATGGCGTATAGGATCGTCCACCTTCGCTACCTACACTATGAAAAGAAAAGACAATCTAAAGAAGGATTGTTCATCTCCATAAGCCATCAAGTGCTCTTCTTTGACTAGGCAGTCTCGAAGCAATCAGATCTCATGGTTCACAAAATATTAGAGAGAAACAATAACAGAAAACAAGAACAGAGAAAACAAGAATAAAACATGAAGAAATAAAACAAGAATAAAAAAGACAAACCTCGAGCAGATTTCATTAACAATAGAAGAAAAGTTGGCTTACACCTATGTCACCTCAGTACAAGTATGAACTCCTTCCTCCATGAAAGCTTCCTCCACTCTCAGTTTACAAAAAGGAAAAATAAAAATTACAGAAGAGAAAAGAAAACCTAAACTAGAAGAAAGCCTAAAAACCCTAGCTTTGGCTCTGTATTTTCTGTGTGTCCTTCTCTGTTACTCTGCAGGGGTATTTATAGGAGCTGGAAGAAGTAGAGTCCCAGTACAACTCTGTCCTGCAACTTGTTATCATGTTGATCACCGAATATGTCTTATCTACGGATTGAATTGGAAAGTTTGATCAACATAAGAGTTGTAGGTCTTCAAGTCTTCTTTCTGGAGCATCTTAAATCATCAGATTTGAATATCTGTAGCAAACGTTATGATCTGAATACTAAAACATGTACAGTCTGAATCCGAATTTATCTTTAAACTCTTCTCCTTTTATCTTTAGGATTGTCTTGCAAGTAACTAGGGTTGAGTAGAAGTCTATCCCTTCACTCTTCTTTAGTAATTGCAACTTTTACACTTGGTAATTTGCAACTTTTGCACTTGGGCTTGGACATGGGCTTTTTGGGCTTCTTTTGGGCTTTATTCTTTATTTTTTTATTACTCAAGGCCTGCACACAATAAATAATAAAATATTAGTAAATGTGCAGAATTATAGGAATAAATATAAAAATGTGATAGTAAATATGATGACAATTATGCATTTTTCACTACCAATCACACCCCACACTTATCTTTTTGCTCGTCCTCGAGTAAAAATCAAAAAGAAAAAGAAAAAGAAAAATTAATCTATCTAACTCACTTTCGTAGGAATCACGGTTGTACTTAGCATGTGCAACAAGCCGTTAAACCCCTAGGTTACCTTAGAGGACGAGTGTTTCTCGTGAGGGTTTTCAGCGGATTACACCCACAAAATCCTTAAAAAGGAAAAATATTTGAAATACTTTTGAAAAGACTAAGTAATCTATAAGTTTTTAGGATCCTCATTTTTATTCATTCTTAAACTTAGTCTTTATAAAGTAAATTGTTATCCATTTTAAGTAAGGGTCAAAATTGAATTTTTGTATAGTATTTTTCGTTACCAAAAATCATATGCATCCTTATGAATTATTACTAGGAATTCCTTAACTTGGACTCTCATGCCTCTTTATTATTATTATTATTTTTTTATAACTCATCTAATTTTCTTTCGTGTAAGTATCAAGGCTTCTTGAGCCCTCATACCTAACTAATTGACTATTAGATGTGTTAATATAATATTTTTTTCTTTTTTTTAACATGTATAACTCATCTAATTTTCTTTCGTGTAAGTATCAAGGCTTCTTGAGGCCCTCATACCTAACTAATTGACTATTAGATGTGTTAATACAGATATTATATTTCTTAGTTTTCTTAGGCTTTCTAATCCACCCATGTAGCGAACTTAAAGTCGGTGACTCCCAAACTGATTGGTTTTAGGGCACCGGGTGAGAAAACACCCCACGGACTCAAATTCGAGTGAACTAGTACACAAAACCAAGGACTTTATTTTATAAAATCACCTTTAGGCGTGAATACTTATGCTTCTTGAGGCACATGTATCCAGCTTAATTAGTGATTTTTTTTTATTATTTAATTTTTTTTTTATATGAGGCACAAGGGTCTTTGTCTTAGAGACCTAGATATGCATTAGGTATGCACATTTCATTAAGGTAAAAATCAAGACTAATTACTTATTCAATTTTTCCTCCTATACCTAAAAATTCAACAATTTATTTATTTTGACCAAGTTTTTAGAAATCCTAATCATGATTTTCCTAATTCTTAAGGTTAACTTAGATTTCTTTCAAAAGATAAGTCAAAATATTGTCTTTTTTATAATTTTTTTTTTTAGCAAATTGTTAGTTTCTACCTATGTTAGTATGTTAGTAAAGCCTCCCCCACACTTATCTCATGCATTGTCCTCAATGTATGAATGTATGCATGTATGCATGAAAAAAGAAGTAAGGGAAGACAAATATTACCTCAAGGTGGTGGTTTCAGTGGTGGTCTAATTGGGCCAAGCGTTCTACCCAATCAAGATAATGTAGTATTTCACGGAGGAACCCACCAAAAATTTTTCTTGTATAACCCACTAAAATGTATGTATGATCATTTTTTTTGCAATTTCACCCCATCAAATTTCCATAATTCATAATTATATTCAGAGTCAATTGTGTCAACCGCCTTGTCCCAAAATGGAGTGTGAAAAGATGGAATGATTGACTTGGACATCGTAAGTATGGGAACGAATACCGACTCAGGAAAGAAACTTAAATCAAGTAAGGGTTCAGGAGTCGGGCTAGATTCAGGAAGTGGGTCCAAATCAATAAGCTGAAACTCAAGCAAGCCCACAAGCTTGCCGAGGCCGCACCTCAAACACCGAGTTCACACACGAACTCGAAACACCGCGAACCCGCAAGTCTGCGTCCTCAAAGTACAAGAAGATCTCTTGGTGATCTAAACACTTTGATCACCAATAAACACTCTCACAATAACACTCCTATAGGATGAATATATCAATGGATAGCTCAAGTGTTGTGTGAGAAAACTAGGATTGAAATGGTGGAGAAAAACTCAAGAAATCACTTTTAAAACACTCTTGATAAACACTCTTTTGATTTGGAAATTTAACTCTAAAACATGTGGATATAACCACTGAAATGGGTATGCAAAACTAGCCAAAAACTCTTCTTAAATTCTTGTATGAAACAGCCCCCAAAAGCCCCAATTTATAGGGCTAGAAAAACTAGCCGTTGGGAGCCAGGTTGCCTTTTGGTCGACCGCCCGGTCGACCGGCCAACAGTCAGATTTCTGACCGTTGTGCCAGCGGTCGACCGTGGCCTGGATACAGAGAGCAGACTCTCTGTACGGTCGACCGCCCGGTCGACCGGGGCCTTTCTAGAGAGCAGAAGCTCTCTGCGGTCGACCGGGTCGGTCGACCGGCCCTCCAGCCAAATTGGCATGCACGTCTGTACACATCGGTCGACCGAATCGGTCGACCGACTTCAAGCTCGTTCGACCGGTCCGGTCGACCGACAGAAGCCAGGTCAGGTCAATTTTGGGATTGAAAATGTAGATTTTTTTAGCTTAAATAAAATCCTATAAATTCACGAAAAATCTACAAAAATAGTTTCAATATTATACTTTGATAAATAAACATGTTTGAGTAAAATCAAGACATATTACAAATAATTTGAATGATTTTTGTAACTTAGAAATTTTAACTAAAAACGAAAACTGTATTTTTTCAAATTTGTTTTTTTCAAAACTTATTTTTTCAAAACTTCTCCAAATACAAAAACAAGATATTTTAAACACTTTAAAAGCAGAGGGTGTATGGATATGATCCACTATACATACATGGTGAAATATCTATGTTTTTGACATTAAGCACTAAACATGATTTTGGTTAAAGACATATATATTTTGAATTTCAAAAATCAAACCGGTATTTTTCCAAAATAGAAAATCTTTTATGAAAACACATATAAATCAAGAGTGAGTGTGTATAAGATATACTTGAGCAATCCACTAAGTATTATATCCTTTACATTTTATTTAAAAATAAAATCTTATAAAAACAAACTTAGACTCAAGTTTTGATCTTGAAGGGCTTCACTTGAAGTCTTCTCATCTTCCTGACTTGGTCCAAACTTGATCCAACGAGCTAGACTCCTCTTGAGTACTTGATGTGGTCTTGATGCACAAGCTCTTGAATCAAACCGTGCTAGCTCCAAAACTTGACTTTAAATCTTTTGTTGAAGCTACACACCTACTAAGATTTTGATCATAAATCTGAAACTAATTAAACACAAGATCATTAGTACCATAACTACATGAGTTGATCATCATCAAAACTAGAGTGATAGGCCTTTGGGCCAACACTCTTTTGAATAAACTTGATTTTTCAAAGTATTTTTCAAAATCAAAATTTTTTTTAATCCTCTCCAAATTAACTATATATATAGGCAACTGATAATAATCATTAAAGAGTTCAGTCAGGGCATTAGGAGGGTAATTAAACGGAAAAATAACAAATATACCCATTGGAGAAAAGTTAAAAGTTCAGAAATTTAAAACTACCCATTACTGTAACTGTGACAAGACTTCGGTCGACCGGCCGGTCGACCGGCTGCCTAAAAACAAAAGTAGTCGTTAGTGTCAGTCGACCGCTTGATGGACTGCTAGATTTGATGGTCGACCGGTTGGTCATCTGACAAAGGTGCACATACATAAGTCCACAAACTGCCAGTCGTGCATTTTCAATGCACTGGTCGGTCAACTGGTCGGTCGCCGATCCAACCCAAAAACCATTGTAAATAAAGTTTTTGATAAATAAAGTTTTTGATATGAAATTTATTTTAAATATTTTAAACCAGTTTGAAATGTGATTGGTAACACATAGGCTATGAGGTACACGTTTGTACCAAGATATAAAAATTTGAAAAAATATAGAACATGTATGAAAACCAATCCTTGTGAAATACCAAAACCGAAAAACTAGATATGAAAACTTGTATTTTGCGTGTGACTTCTTGAGCATCAATTCTACATTCTACACTTAAATATTCCATTTTCTTACATTAGTTTTATAAGTCTTCGAGCAATCTTCAAGTGGGTTTCTCCAAAAGTCAATTTTGATCATCTGAACTTGAATCTATCCTTGAGTGATCTTGAGACTTGAACACCTTCCTTTGGAGGAAGAGTAAAACAAAATATCTTTTGAACCGAAAAAACTTAAACACTTGAACTTGATTAGTGCCGAATAGCTTCATGTGGTTTGTAATCATCAAAACAAAATCGAGAGTGTATCCTTGGGCCAACATCTCCCCCTTTTTGATGATGATAAAACATATGAGTTATTAAAGCCAAACAAAATGAAGAGCTTGGAAAGCTCCCTAAAAAATTATACTTATCTATCAAGTTCAATCATTTAGGACTAAATGATGTAGCAATAACAAAGCAAGTCATATGCATATAGGTATAAATGTGCAATATAGAACATTATGCATAAACGGACCAACCTCCTTCCATGCCTCTAACCACCAAATAATAAGTATGCAATAATGAGTAAGAAACCAATAACAAACAAAGGAAACATTACATTCAAACATGAGAATAGAGAATAGAGGTAATTGCTAAATCATAAATATTCTCTTCTCGAATAAATAACTCATAAATCTTCTCTTCCTATTTGTCATATATCAAAAAGGGACACCAAATAATCAAATTCAAATGTAAAACAAAATTGAAAGTAGTATACAATTTAAAGTAATAAATTGTAAAGAACAAGTATACTAAAAAATACCAATTTAAATATAAACATGAATATTAATTAAAAGAAAATTTCTTGAATCCATAATGCAAATATTCAACTCACCACAAATGAAAGAAAATCCATTATATTCTGGTTTAGTAAAAATGTCTGGTAATTAAAAATCGGTAGAAACATAATCAATTTCAACATCTCCTTTCTCATAATGATTTCTAAGAAAGTGATATCAAATCTTTATATGCTTAGCTTTACTATGCTGATTTGCATTCTTGATCATATGAATGGTACTACTATTACCATAAAATATTTTAATATGATCATAATGTAAATCATAATTAAGGAGAGTACATTGACAAGTTGAGAGGAATACAAAATTTTATTTCTAGGAAGACCATGAAACGAGATAATTTTTAAAATTGATAAGTTCTACTAGTGTTCTTCCTATTCACTCTACAACTGGTATAGTCGGAATCGAATAACTCATCATTGAGAATTATTCGGTCATCAGATATCGCAAACACATTCCAACAGTTCCCTTAAGATATCTAATAATGCGTTTTATCATAATTAAGTGAGACTTTTTAGGACAATATTGAAATATAGTACATAAATATATACTAAATATAATATTTGGTCTATTAGTCGTCAAGTAAAGTAAGCTACCAATCATACTATGTTCGAGTTTAATGTCAATATTTTTACCTTGTTCATCTTTATTAAATTTAGTTATTGCAGTCATGGGAGTCTTGCCTATCTTCGCATCTGCTAGCCCAAATTTCTTAATAAACTCTCTTGTATTCTTGCCTTGATTGATGAAGATCCCATCATCCCTTTGTTTAATTTGGAGCCCATGGAAATAGTTGTGCTTCCCCATCATACTCATTTCAAACTCGTTCTTCATGCATGATACAAAATCCTTATAAAGTTTTTCATTAGTAGATCCAAAAATAATATCATTAGTAATATTTGCCTTATCAAGATTTTATTATCTAACGCTTTGTAAACAAAGTGGTATCAACTTCACCTTTTATAAACCATTGGAAACAAAAAAACTGCTCAATCATTCTTACCAAGCTCTTGGAACTTGTTTTAAACTATATAAAGATTTTTCAAGTTTAAAAACAAAATCCGAATGTGTAGGATCAACAAATCTAGGGGGTTGTTCAATATGCACATCTTCAATAAAACCATTCAAAAATGTGCTTTTAACATTCATTGAAAAAGCTTAAAATCTTTGAAAGAAGCAAATGTAAGTGTCATCGCATGGCTTCTAATTGTGCTACGGGTGCAAAAGTCTCCTCAAAATCGATCCCTTTGACTTGGGTGTAATCTTGGGCCACTAACCTAACTTTATTTCTAATAATGTTTTCTGACTCATCCAACTTATTTCTAAAGATATATTTAGTACCAATAGTTGGTCTATCATGGGGCCTAGGAATAAGGTGTCAAACTTGATTGCGTTTAAATTAATTGAGCACTTCTCTCATTGCAAGCAACCAATATGAGTCACCCTCGACTTCTAGGATATTCTTGGATTCAATATGAGAAATAAATGCAAAATAACCACATAAGTCATGGAGTTTAGAGCGAGTAACCTCTTAAGATACATCACTTACTGTGAGGTTCTTTGGATAGCTTGTAGCATATCTCTAATCCTTTGGAAATGATTGAATTGGCTCCACTTCAATGTCATGATCTTCACCATTTATATCATTATTTTCTTGTCTTCCTTCTCTTGTGCCAGTAAGTCTTTCATAGAAATATTTTTGAAATCTTCACCTAAAAAATCAATCTCTACAACATTCTTCACAAGAGAGAGATTCCTCAAACTTTAGATGCATAGAATCTTCAATAGTCAAAGTTATTGGCCCAAAAGGTTACACTCTCCATTTGTTTAAAGTTTTGATGATAACAAAACACATAGAAGCTATATGATACTAATAAGTTTGTTTAAGATGAGTTTCAGGTTAGTACCTTTTATGAAGGCCATTGCTTAGCTATTGCAAGGTTTTCTAGGTTCATGGAGCAAATAAGGTAAATGGCACAAGAGGAAATGTCCATAGAAGAGAAGGCTCTAGCATGACATTGCATGGCTCAAGACTTCATTATGGCTCAGAGATTTCATTAGATTTGTTTTTAGTTTTATAGTTTTGTTAAAGAATAGTGAATAGGTTTGAAGCTCATAACTCCTATACACAAGTTTTTGCGCACATGTCTTTTCTAAAATTTTCTCCTATATATATATATACAAAATATTTTTAAATATAGTCTATTACTTATAAACTCAATTTTGTGTATTATACATAGTTCTGATCGAAACTATTTTGTAAACCATCAAAATCTCCTCAAAATCTTTTTCAAATTTCAGTTTTTGACCTGAGGCGGTTGACCGGCCGGTCGACCGACTCTTTGTCAGGTTAGATCGGTCGACCGACTCGGTCGACCGGGATTCTGACCGTTGGGTATGTGTATGTGTGCACGTTTCCGGTCGACCGGGCGGTCGACCGAAACCCATTTCCGGTCGACCGACCTTCGGCCGACTGAAAATCAGTGACTCTCTGTTTGTTGCGGTCGACTGGGCGGTCGACCATGGGCCTGCAACGGCTCTATTTTTTGAAAACCCAGTCGACCGGCCGGTCGACCGAGGCTGTGTTTCAGCCTTAACGGCTACTTTTTAAAACATGTTTTAAAGTGTCCTTTTTTTGTCTCTAAACAAGTTTAGGGGCTGGTTTTCGGTCAAATACTTCCTAATTACCTATTGTATTAGTTTACCCTTTAATCCCTAGCTCTATCCTATAAATAGGGGTGATTAGGGTTGTGGGATATGATTAGTACACAAAAGTGCATATTTTACATCATAACTCCCATACATATTACAAATAAATATGTGATTTTTACTCCTCTTCTCTACATATTTGCAGGTACACACTTAATGGAGAGATATCCAAATAATCACTTAATTAACACTAATTAAGTGATTAATCCAAGATTAAAGATAAAGCCAAATTCAAATCCAGATCCAGAAAGATCCGCGCAACAAACGAAGATTCCAGATATACCACGTGGCTAACCTCCTAACAAACAAATCCTACCAGAAAATCTGGGCTCAACGGCCCAGATTTTGCCGCCAACTTGCAAGATTCTCCAGATCTGGCGGCAGTTACAGGGAGATTTGGCCTCGGATTTTGCGCCAACAAACTTGCTTCTGGATCCTTCATCTTGGGCTATAAATATGTGACCTTGGACCTACGAGCTGAAACTGATCAGAGAAGAGAGAGAGATTAGTTCTAGGCTTTGTAATTTTCTTAGTTTTAGTTTAGGGTTTGTAACTCTCTATGATCTTCTCCTCCCTAGATTTCATTGCAAGAGAGAGATTGTAAGAGAGAGAGAGCTTGTATCATCAAGAAGTGACACTTGAAGTTATACAAGGATTGATCCATTCTCTACTTCTCTACTTGAGCTTGATTCTAGTTTGCTTTCTTTACTTGCTTTATTACTTGCTTTCTTTATTCTAGCACTTTAATTCTTGCAACTTACTTCATGCTTTCTTGTATTTTTCTTATGGCTTGTTGTATCTAATTCTTCTCCATGTACTAGTTTACCACTAGTGTAGCCACTTCACTACTCATGGGTGATTGCTTTTGTTAATCTTGCAAGTGTATGATCTTCTCTTCTCCGATGGTTAAACCACCATCTTGCAAATGAGAAAGTAATTAGGTCAACACGTGAGAGGAATTCTAAGCCTATGGAGTGACAACATTAGGCAAAGCATTCATTATCAAGGAGATTGGTAAGCTTTGGCAAGCTAGCAAGGTAATCTAGTCTTGGATCGCTTTCTTTAAGTTTCTTGTTTTCTTGTGAATACCACAACCAATTCTTGATTTCTTTTCCAACGACTTCCACATGAACATATCCATCTTCTTTTAGTTTCTTTTGCATCACTAAGTTTATAATCAAGAGAAGACTACTAGTTTTATCACTTCACAACCTAACGTATAAAGCTTCTATCGCGAGCTCTCCCTGAGATCCGACTCGGTATAGCCCTATGCTATAGCGGAGACAAGAGGGTACATCAAATACATTCTATACACATAATAAGTAAGTACACCTTCTTCGTCTAATCAAAATGGCGCCGTTGCCGGGGAGAGCGACGTATTTTTTTTTTTGGTTTAAAGTGAAGTACTAAACTATTATTCTTCTCTGTTGCAGGTTACAGGAGAAGAAAACAGGAAATTATTTACTGCAGTAACATCTAAGTGAACCTGGCCCTCTGCTCAAGAAAGCAGAGGCCAGGATTCTTTAATTGTGCCGCGGATCCACAAGAATAGCCGCGGGAACGCGGCAGTCCTGAGCTCAATTCTCACTAAATTTCTGCAGAGCCTCTGGTTCTGCAAAATACTGCTGGTTCTATACTTGAAATCCTGTGTTGTTCACTGTATTCCTGCTTAATTAAAAAACAGTAAAAAGTTGGTTGATAATTGTTAAAAATTGTTTAGACACTTGCATTTTAGGCACGTGTCTCTTCAATTCTTTACTTTTACTGTTGAAGAGTGCTGGAGGCAAGGTACGTGTTTGCATTGCATAATAGACTAGGACAAACTCTTGCTTGATTTTCTGGCTTAGAGTGAATCTTGGTTATTTTTCTTGTACACTTGCACAATTCAATTCTAAGGGCATACCCGTAAATAGATAAGGTGGGGGAGGTCATTACCCTTTCCTTAGCCCGAAAACCATCACCCAAGCACTCACTAACCCAATCCTAATTTAAAAAAAAAAAAGTAGACGTTGGCCCTAGGGACATCTCGGACTTAATTAGGAGATTATCCTAAGGGGGAAAGTGTTGGAATTTAACTCTTGCAAAATCGGTGTCTAGGAAAGGGTTGAGGGTCGAAAGCCCGAAGGTTGCTGGTTACTTAATTAAGGAACGTCTCCGGACGGAAAACCTCCCACCAACCTTACCCTTCCCTGGCTGATTAGCTTGTGGTTAGAGTCTACACTGAACCTCCTGTGGACGATCTATTGTTAGGAGTCGTCTAGGTCTAAGTCTACCCTAACTTAGGTTAGAATTTTCTTTTCTTCTTTTGTTTGTTTGTTTGTTTGTTTGTTTGTTTGTGATTGTGTGATATGGCTTACAATTACAATTCTTTCCATCATAATCCTTATGTCACACACACACCATATTCGGATAATTCCAACCCGGTGTTTTATAATATGCACCAACCACATACACCGGTTGGCCTTATCCGAATCAATACGACCCATACACCCCATCTAATAATTATAATGTCCAAAATAATTTCAACTCTTCACCGAGTAATTGGGATTCCAGTACCCGAGTTAAATTCTCAAAATCCTTGTCCATCATATTCACCTTGTCCACCATATTCATTTCCTGAGTCCACTTCATATACTCCTTTTTCTGAACCGCCCTTTGAAGAAAAATCTGAGTTGCAAAGGAGTATAGAAGCCAATTTACTGAGAGTTGAGCAACAACTTCAAAAACCATTTGTCTCTCCAATTCCACCATATTCTCAAGAATCTTACTCAGTTCCACCTTTTCATAATGAACAACCATTTGCTTGTGAACCGAGTAAAGATTTCTTGTGTGAGTCAACTTTTCCATCATCACACACTTTTGATTCACACTTCCAAGACAACACTTCCTCTTTCCATCAAAACAATGAAATCATCGATTATGGAAAGATGCTTGAAGACATGACCAATGCTCAAAATGCTAGGAATCGTGACATAGAATTGATGATCCAAACTCTTCATTCTCATCCTCTTTCTAATGTCACTAGCCACTCTAAATTCAAAGAGTCATGTAGTCTTGGAAGTCCAGATTCAATTTCAGCACAACCACCTGAACTTGTCCAAACTTCAGATCCAATTGATACATTGGCAAGTTTTTCATTTCCTAAACTTGAACTTGTCCAAAATTCAAATCCTGTTGACATTTTGGCAAGTTTCTCATTTCCTAAAAATGAACTTGTCCACACTTCTGAAAATCCAATTGATATATTGGCAAGTTTTCCTTTTTCTGAAATTGAACTGGAACATGATTTTGATCCTGAACTTCCACTTGATGATTCCAACTTACTTCCTGATTCAATCATGACTTCCATATCCTTACCTGATTTCAATCCATTTCCCAAGTCAGAATTGGATCCATTTCCTATCCATTGTGAAATTGAATCACCAATCTTTTATGATGATCACATTGAACTTGGCCAATTTCATACTTCTGAAAATCCCATTGATAAATTGGCAAGTTCTCTACATTTAATTGAATTACATGAGGAATGTGATCTTGAACCCAACTTTGTGCTTCAATCTTTCTTCCTGATTCCATAATGACTCCGGTATCTTTACCTCACATCAATCTTTTCCCGGAGTCAATTTGGATCCTTTCACAATTCACAATGAAGTTGAATCATCCATCTTTGAGGATCATATTGAACTTGCCCAATTCTACACTTTTGAAGATTCTATTGACATTTTGGCAAGTTCTCCATCTTGTGGAATTGAACTCAATGAGAAATGTGACCTTGATTTTCTCGATCTCTTTACTTCTGAAACTGATTGTACAAATCTTAAGGAAGATGTTGACTTAAGTTTTGAAGAATTGTACGGTGATGAGCTTGAATTTCTTAAAATTGGAAGTAAAGAGATTTCACCTTTAGAAAGTCACATCCCATTGTTGGACTCTGATTGTGGACTTGAGTTTTCATTTCTTGACTTGGACACAATTTCTGACTTCACTTCGACTCCTGAACCATCACTTGATTTAAATCATAATCCTGAGTCGGTGTTCCTTTCCGAGTCCAAGTCAACAGTTCTATCAGTTCATACTCCATTCTGTGACAAGGAATTTGATAAATTTGAGTCTGAAATTATTGGAAAATCTTAAAATTAGATGGGGGCATGTACATAATTAAAATAACACACGCATGCATCTTTTTAGTGGGTCATATTTCTGATATGGTTGGTGGGTTCCTGAAAACCCAAAGAAAAGTTGATTGGGCCATGTTCGTGGACCAATCAGACCACCACCGGAACCACCACCTTAAGGTAATTTTTCCTTCCCTCTTCATTTTTGTTTCATGCATACATATATCATGATGCATTGAGGACAATGCATGAAATAAGTGTGGGGGAGGGTTTACTAACATAGGATTTTCATTTTTTAGGATTTTTACTTTCTTTTTAGGTCTTTTATTTTTAGATTTTATCTTTTTTCTAGATTTTCTACTTAGATTTTACTTTTCTTTTAGTAAAATAAATAAAAAATAAAAAAATAAAAACTTTTTGAAATAAAAGACAAAGTTTTGATCTATTTTTAAGAAATTAAGATGTATCTTAGAGATTAAGAAAGCCTTAATTAGACATCTTAAACATAGTTGAAGTAATAGATCTTGTTTGAGATTATAGGATAAGTAAGTAAAATTGGTGAGATATTATTATCTGGAATTTTTTGCCTTAGATAATATGCACTTTACACTTACACATTTTTTGGGATGGAAACAAAGATCAAAAATGCCATATATATATATATAAAAAAAAAAAAAAAAAAAGAGAGAAAAAGAAAAAAAGAAAAAAAAGAAAAATATATAAATAAAAGATCACTTATTAAGCTGGGAAATTGTGCCTCAAGAAGCATGATGACTCACGCCTAACAGTGATCTCACCTATTAAGCTGGGTAATTGTGCCTCAAGAAGCATGATTATTCACGCCTAACGGTGATTAAGAATAATCCCTCTTAATTTTGTGGCCTTTTTCACTCGAGTCCTTAAACCCGAGGGATGTTTCCTCATCTGGTGCCCTAAGACCATCTGGTTTGGGAGTCATCGGTTATAGGCTCGCTACATGGGTGAATTAGAAAGCCTAATAAAACTAAGGGAAGAAAAAGAAAAAAAGAATATATATAAATAAATGGCTTTATGGTTGGAGTTGAAATCCCGAGAAATTTTCACTTACACGGTGTGCATACTATCTAGGTTTTATGAAAGATAAAATATTCAATCCAATTTTGAACTCTTACCTTAATTAAAGACAAGATCTTGCATAGAGACTAAGTTTAAGGAAGAATGATTATAGGTGGACTTATGACCTAGGATCACTTATATTTTCGCAAAAATAGTTCGTAAACTTGTCTCTTATTCAAAATGCGTTTTCAAAACACTAACATTTGTTTTCTTTCTTTATGGATTTTGTGGGTGTAATCCGCTGAAAACCCTCAGGAGACAACACTCCTCCTCTAGGGTAACCTAGAGGTTTAACGGCTTGTTGCACATGCTCAGTGCAATCGCGTCACCTGCGAAAGTGGTGTAATAAATTGTTAGTCTAGATTTTCTTTTTCTTTGTTTTGCTCGGGACGAGCAAACGAATAAGTGTGGGGGTGTGATTAGTACACAAAAGTGCATATTTTACATCACAACTCCCATACATATTACAAATAAATATGTGATTTTTACTCCTCTTCTCTACATATTTGCAGGTACACACTTAATGGAGAGATATCCAAATAATCACTTAATTAACACTAATTAAGTGATTAATCCAAGATTAAAGATAAAGCCAAATTCAAATCCAGATCCAGAAAGATCCGCGCAACAAACGAAGATTCCAGATATACCACGTGGCTAACCTCATAACAAACAAATCCTACCAGAAAATCTGGGCTCAACGGCCCAGATTTTGCCGCCAACTTGCAAGATTCTCCAGATCTGGCGGCAGTTACAGGGAGATTTGGCCTCGGATTTTGCGCCAACAAACTTGCTTCTGGATCCTTCATCTTGGGCTATAAATATGTGACCTTGGACCTACGAGCTGAAACTGATCAGAGAAGAGAGAGAGATTAGTTCTAGGCTTTGTAATTTTTTAGTTTTAGTTTAGGGTTTGTAACTCTCTATGATCTTCTCCTCCCTAGATTTCATTGCAAGAGAGAGATTGTAAGAGAGAGAGAGCTTGTATCATCAAGAAGTGACACTTGAAGTTATACAAGGATTGATCCATTCTCTACTTCTCTACTTGAGCTTGATTCTAGTTTGCTTTCTTTACTTGCTTTATTACTTGCTTTCTTTAATTCTAGCACTTTAATTCTTGCAACTTACTTCATGCTTTCTTGTATTTTTCTTATGGCTTGTTGTATCTAATTCTTCTCCATGTACTAGTTTACCACTAGTGTAGCCACTTCACTACTCATGGGTGATTGCTTTTGTTAATCTTGCAAGTGTATGATCTTCTCTTCTCCGATGGTTAAACCACCATCTTGCAAATGAGAAAGTAATTAGGTCAACACGTGAGAGGAATTCTAAGCCTATGGAGTGACAACATTAGGCAAAGCATTCATTATCAAGGAGATTGGTAAGCTTTGGCAAGCTAGCAAGGTAATCTAGTCTTGGATCGCTTTCTTTAAGTTTCTTGTTCTTTTCTTGTGAATACCACAACCAATTCTTGATTTCTTTTCCAACGACTTCCACATGAACATATCCATCTTCTTTTAGTTTCTTTTGCATCACTAAGTTTATAATCAAGAGAAGACTACTAGTTTTATCACTTCACAACCTAACGTATAAAGCTTCTATCGCGAGCTCTCCCTGAGATCCGACTCGGTATAGCCCTATGCTATAGCGGAGACAAGAAAGGGTACATCAAATACATTCTATACACATAATAAGTAAGTACACCTTCTTCGTCTAATCAGGATATACACAATCATTTTGCAAAAAATATTCAAAGTTTAAAGGTTTCAAAAGAGTTTTGTTCTTAGTTTTTGTGCTGAAAAATCTCTCTCATTTCTGAAGTTTTTGTTTCAAAGCTCTCTCAAAATTCATTTTCTTTTTTCACTTACAATACTAGAGCTTCAATCCTACTCATTGTTCTATAGGGCCTTTGTAAGGGAAAAGGATTTTTCAAAAGAGAGTTTGTGGTCTTTTGATCACCAAGAGAATACTTGTACTTGAGATTGTAGAGTTGGGTACTCCGGTGTGATTGTAACTTTTTGTGAAGTTATAGTGGTTAGAAATCCTTCTGGTGAAGGCGGGGACGTAGAGCTGGGTGCTCGAACCTCGAAAAAATTCCCGGTATTTGCGTTTGGTTTACTTGCTTTAATTCCTTGCTTTATATTCATTGCTTCATTTACTTGCTCTACATATTCATTGCAATATTGTACTTGCTCTACATATTCATTGCTATATACACTTGTTTCATATTCATATTGTCGATCAAATACTCATACAACAAGATTGCAATACGCACCTCAAACTCTTATCTAGAGGAATCACGAGGAAGAAGTTCAGAGCCCTTCACGGGGTATTCGGCTTCTAGTCTTATTTTGGGTGATCGTTGCATCATAACATTTTTAATTGTTCATTGATTAGCACTATCACCTATTCACCCCCTCTAGGTGATTTCAATTGGTATCAGAGCGAGGACTCTAGTTTTTGGCTTCACATTCTTAGAGAGATCCTAAAATTTGCTAATCACTATTTGCATTCTTTCTTGCATACACTAGTAAAAATGGCCGACAACATTAAGACTCCTCCTAAATTTGATGGACTCAATTTTTCCATTTGGAAGGTTAGGATGACTATCTTTCTACAATCCCTAGGTAGTTTAGTTGCTAAATCCTTGACCAAACCCTATAGTAGACCCGATAGTGAGGAGAGCACTTGGTCCGACTTTACCTACAAAGAATATGAGGCTAATTCTAAGGCTCAAAATTCCCTTCTCACCGCCTTGAATGAGGATGATCTTACACGGGTTATACATTGCCAATCCGCCTATGAGATTTGGCAACACTTATTGGTCACACACGAGGGGACATCACAAGTAAAGAGAGTTAAAATAGATCTCTTGAGGTCCCAATATGAAGTTTTAAAATGCTTGAAGATGAGTCTATTGATTCTATGATTACCAAGTTTACTAAGATACCAATGCTCTTTCTTCTCTAGGTGATGATATAAGTAACGACCAAAAGATGCGCAAAGTGATTTGAGCTCTTCCTTCATCATGGGAGATCAAGGCTACCACCTTAAAGGAGTTGAATGATAAAGATGAAATGAATCTTATAAGTCTATTGGAAACCTTAAGACTCATGAGATGGAAAGAAGGCAAGAAGAAAGCGGTACCTCAAAAGAAGAAATCCATAGCTTTCAAGTCTTCCTCTACCATTGATGACAATGATGAAGATGAAGAAGAGGATGAGGAACTATCTCTCCTAGTGAGAAATGTGAAGAGGATGTACCGCAAGAACAAACTCAACTATAGAAAGAAATGGGAAGGAAGGAGGAGAAAAGAATCATTTGCTATAATTGTCGGAAACCCGGACATATCATGGCCTATTGTCCCGACTTCAAGAAAAAGATGACTTCTTCCTTAAAGCAAAAGAGGCCGATTGAAAAGAAGGCATACAAGGCCACTTGGGATTCAGAAAGCGAGTCCGAAGATGAGGTGGACACGGCAAATATGTGTTTTCATGGCAAACACACCCAAGGTAACCACTCAACCTCTTGATGAAGAAAATGAAATAAGTAAAGAAATGCTAGAACATGCTTTTGTTGAACTTTTTGAAAGCTTTGATGATAAAAAAGGTAGAATGCTCTAAATTAAAAAAGGAAATTGAGTTGCTTAAAAACCAACTTGCAATTGTTTCAAAAGAAAAGGAAGAAATTTCTTCTAATCTTATTTCAACTAAAAGAGAATTTGATGCTTATAAAGTTGCTTGTAAAGCTAAATTTCCAAAAGTTGATGAAAATTTTCTTTGTTTAAAACTAGAATTATTGATTTTGAAAATGTTTTAAAAGATTGTGCTTTTAATACTAAGAAATTAGAGGAAATGTTTTCAAAGAAGCACACTCCACATGTTAAGAATGATAAACAACCATGCTAAAAATGCTCACCATGTCAACACTTCACATGTTAAAACTACTCATGCACACAAGTCACATGCTAGTAAGCCACACACTCATTATGCATTTAAATATGGAAGAGTTTATAGATGTACTTATTGTAGTAGAAATGGCCACTTAGCTAAATTTTGCTATGATCAAATAAATAGATCTAATTATCTTGTGTGGGTTCATAACACTAACCCTTTAGGACCCAAGAAAATATGGGTACCAAAATCAAGTTCTAAATTATTTGATGTAGGTACACACCAAGGCTCCAAGACGTAGGAGCGGTACCTTGATAGTGGTTGTTCAAGACATATGACATGGGATATCAACAACTTTATAACCCTATCAAGGTACGTTGAAGGTGGCACCGTCACCTTCGGAGATGATTCCAAGGGCACTATCATCGGTATAGGTAACATTCAAATTGGTGCATCTCCTATTATAGAAAATGTTGTTCTTGTTGATGGACTTAAACATAACTTGCTTAGTATAAGTCAACTTTGTGATCGTGGTTTTAAAGTTGTGTTTGATGATTCTTCTTGCAAAATTTTTGATTGTAAACCAATGATTGTATTCTCACCGGATTTCGTGATAATAATGTCTATATCATTGACATGCTTAATTTGGATTGTTCTACTAAATGCTTGAATGCTTTTGATGAGACTTCTTGGCTTTGACATAGAAGATTAGGACATGCATCTTTTGATCATCTTGCTAGGATTAATTCTAGGAATTGGTGAAGGGTATTCCTTGTTTGAATTTTGAAAAAGACCGCATTTGTGGTGCGTGCCAACTTGAGAAACAAACTAAGTCTTCTTTCAAACCAATCAAGGATATTATGTCAACTAGGCCATTAGAATTAATTCACATGGATCTTTTTGGACCAACTAAAACTAAAAGCTTAAATGGTAGTAGATATGCTTTTGTTTTAGTTGATGATTTTTCCCGTTCACTTGGGTTTTCTTTTTGGAACACAAAGATCAAACTTTTTTGCATTTTAAGATTTTTCGAAAAAGAGTTGAAAAAGAAAAAGGTTTTTCGATTTTGAAAATAAGAAGTGATAGAGGTGATGAGTTCATTAACTAACTCTTCATGACTTATTGTGATGAAAAAGGAATTAAGCATGAAATATCATTTCCTAGAACTCCACAACAAATAGAGTTGTAGAAAGAAAGAATAGAACCCTTCAAGAGATGGCTAGGACTATGATAAGTGAATATGACCTCCTTCAATATCTATGGGCCGAGGCCGTAAACACCGCATGCTACAATCAAATCATATTTATTTGTGTAAAAATTCTTTCAAGACATCTTTTGAAATTTATCATTTAAGAAAACCAAATGTTTCATATTTCAAAGTTTTTGGATGCAAGTATTTTGTTTTGAATACTAAAGATAACTTGGGTAAATTTGATGCTAAGGCCTATGAAGCAATATGTGTTAGATATTCTACTATTAGCAAATCTTATAGAGTATTCAATAAATCTTCTCTTACTATTTAAGAATCCATGCATGTTAAATTTGAAGAATCTAATGTTGTTGTTGAGAATATTGTAGAGATTGACTCACTAGGTGAGGACATGGAGAAAATTTCCATGAAGGACTCACCCATTCAAGAAGAAAAGCAAGAACCTATTGGTGAAGTTCAAAAGGAAGAAGTGGAACAATCTCAATCACTTCCAAAAGATTGGAGATTCGCTACAAATCATCCAAGGATCTCATCATAGGTGATGTATCTAAAGGGATAACAACTCGCTCCAAATTCCATGACTTGTGTGGTAGCTTTGCATTCATTTCTCATTTTCAACCCAAAAACATCCTCGAAGCCGAGGGTGACTCATATTGGTTGCTAGCTATGCAAGAAGAACTCAATCAATTTGAGCGCAACCAAGTTTGGCACCTTGTTCCTAGACCCCACGATAGACCAATAATTGGTACTAAGTGGATTTTTAGGAATAAGATGGATGAGTCAGGAAATGTTATTAGGAATAAAGCTAGGTTAGTAGCCCAAGGTTATACTCAAGTTGAAGGAATTGACTTTGAGGAGACCTTTGCACCCGTAGCACGGCTTAAAGCCATACGGATGACACTAGCTTTTGCATCTTTTAAAAATTTTAAACTTTTTCAAATGGATGTAAAAAGTGCATTTTTAAATGGTTTTATAAATGAAGAAGTTTATGTTGAACAACCTCCCGGTTTTGTTGATCATGTTCATCCTAATTTTGTTTTTAAACTTGATAAAGCTTTGTATGGACTAAAGCAAGCTCCTAGAGCTTGGTATGAAAGGATTTCTAGTTTTCTTCTTTCAAATGATTTTGTTAAAGGCAAAGTAGACACACATTATTTACTACATTCTTATAGTGCAAATTTATGTTGATGATACAATTTTTGGTTCTACTAATGAGCTTTTGTGCAAGGAGTTTGAAAAGTGTATGCAACGTGAATTCGAGATGTCTTCAATGGTGAATTAAACTTCTTTCTTGGACTCTAAATCAAGCAAATGCGGGATGGGATATCATATGTCAAGCCAAGTACTCAAAGGAACTCATAAAGAAATTTGGACATGAAGGTTCAAAAATTTGCAACACTCCCATGGCAACTACCACCAAGCTTGATAAATGACCAAGGTAAATGTGTTGATATTAAGTTATATAGAAGCATGATTGGTAGTTTGTTGTATTTAACGACAAGTAGGCCGGATATCATGTTTAGTGTGTGTCTTTGTGCTAGATTCCAATCGTGTCCTAAAGAGTCTCATCTTCTTGCGGTAAAACGCATCATTCGTTATATTAAGGGCACTATTGGAATGGGTCTTTGGTATCCGAAAATCAGAGATTTTTCAATGACGAGTTTTTCGGATGCCGACTATGCGGGTTGTAGAGTGGATAGAAAGAGTACTAGTGAGACATGTCAATTTCTTGGTAATTGTCTTGTTTCATGGTCCTCTAAGAAATAAAAATTCGATAGCCCTCTCAACCGCCGAGGCGGAGTATGTTGCGGCAGGGCTTGTTGTGCACAAGTCCTTTGGATGAAACATACTCTCCTTGATTATGATTTGCATTATGACCATATAAAAATATTTTGTGATAATACTAGTACTATTCATATGACTAAGAATGCAAATCAACATAGTAAGACCAAGCACATTGAGATTAGATATCATTTCCTTAGAGATCATTTGAGAAAGGTGATATAGAGATTGATTATGTTTCTTTGGATTTGCAACTTGCCGATATTTTCACTAAACCACTTGATTTTAATAGATTTTCCTTTATGTGGTGAACTTAATGTTTGTGTTATTGAATAAATTTTTTTTGTTTCTTTATCCCTTTTTGATGTATGACAAAAGGGGGAAAAGAGTTCTTGTGTTCTTGTATATGAGTTCTAAAACTAAAAACATGAGTTTATATGATTTTTGCAAGAGTTTTTAGTCTCATGTTTCATGTTTTTGAATTGCTTTTACTTGTTTAACATAGCATAATTTGAGGGGAGTTTTACCTCTCTCTTTATATCTTTTTGATATAGCCTATATGTTTTGTCATCATCAAAAGGGGGAAATTGTTGGCCCAAAGGTTACACTCTCCATTTGTTTAAAGTTTTGATGATAACAAAACACATAGAAGCTATATGGTACTAATAAGTTTGTTTAAGATGAGTTTCAGGTTAGTACCTTTTATGAAGGCCATTGTTTAGCTATTGCAAGGTTTTCTAGGTTCATGGAGCAAATAAGGCAAATGACACAAGAGGAAATGTCCATAGAAGAGAAGGCTCTAGCATGACATTGCATGGCTCAAGACTTCATTATGGCTCAGAGACTTCATTAGATTTTTTTTTAGTTTTATAGTTTTGTTAAAGAATAGTGAATAGGTTTGAAGCTCATAACTCCTACACACAAGTTTTTGCGCACATGTCTTTTCTAAAATTCTCCTATATATATATATACAAAATATTTTTAAATATAGTCTATTACTTATAAACCCAATTTTGTGTATTATACATAGTTCTGATCGAAACTATTTTGTAAATCATCAAAATCTCCTCAAAATCCTTTTCAAATTTCAGTTTTTGACCTGAGGCGGTCGACCGGCCGGTCGACCGACTCTTTGTCAGGTCAGATCGGTCGACCGACTCGGTCGACCAGGATTCTGACCGTTGGGTGCGTGCATGTGTGCACGTTTCCCGGTCGACCGGGCGGTCGACCGAAACCCATTTCCGGTCGACCGACCTTCGACCGATTGAAAGTCAGTGACTCTCTGTTTGTTGCGGTCGACCAGGCGGTCGACCGTGGGCTTGCAACGGCTCTATTTTTTGAAAACTCGGTCGACCGAGGCTGTGTTTCAGCCTTAACGGCTACTTTTTAAAACACGTTTTAAATTGTCCTTTTTTGTCTCTAAACGAGTTTAGGGGCTGGTTTTTGGGTCAAATACTTCCTAATTACCTATTGTATTAGTTTATCCTTTAATCCCTAGCTCTATCCTATAAATAGGGGTGATTAGGGTTGTGACATATACAACAATCATTTTGCAAAAAATATTCAAAGTTTAAAGGCTTTTGTAACGCCCCGATCCCGCTGATACGGGGACGTCACTGCGACGTATATACGTAGGTCAGAACTACCCTCCCGTATATACGCTAAGCATCAGTACAAACAAGAATCAGAGTACGGAAGCAAATGGTGCATTATACATTCCAACACATATAGTACAATTACACAGTTATCATCAGAGTGATTACAATATTACATGAATATCATATCACTAATATGCGCAAATGCGAGAGAACAAAGGAATATACATGTATGGACAACATAAAAGATACATGTATATGAACAGTACAAAAGAGTGCTCACGAGGTAACTGGAGAGACCACGCTACCGCTGCGCTACTCTGATCAATAAACAGGGGGAAATCCTCACGCTCCAAGCTCCATGACCTGGACATGAGAATCTAGGGGAGTCAGTGAAACTCCCCAGGCGAGTATGATACAATGCCAGGTGGCGAGCCAGGGTAAGCACAAGTGAGAAACTCAGAAGACAGGAGGGTTAGAACATAATGAAGTATATATATAAGAACAGTATAACATAACAATCGCAAAACCGGAAATCCCAGGTAAAGCTGATTATAAGCAAAGGTGATTTTATACGCTTAGGTCACGGTCCCATGAGACTAGTACGTCGAAGGAATAATCCAAACAAGGAACCCTCATATATATACCTTTGTCTCATGCCACAGAGTATCCAAGAGTATAGAATCAGAGATGCAAATCATATCATGGTCAAAACAGGAATGCATAACAATAATGATCAGGGTCCATAACATGAGTAACGGATACACATAACGGAAACCATAACACACATAGCAGGTATAACATGACATGTATCATAACAGGACTCAGGGTGAGCAATCTGATTGTATGGTTTCAGATTACGACTCCATGAGACTAGTACATCGAAGGAATAATCCAAACAAGGAAACCCTCATCTATATACCTTTATCTCATATTATCGTAATCCAAGTGCATACAATGGAATAACAGGAATACTTATTATTATTACTCGTCTGACCCATATATCTCGGTATGTGTCCAGGTGTGCACCCCAACACACATACATCCATATATAAGCGAGTCGAGGGTTGTTAACGGAAGCAGATGGAGAACTGACAGAGCTTCTTATAGTGGTTCACATACACCGGGGACCAGTTTGTTGGTCCAACGGTTCCCACCACCTGGGACCGGTTTGGAGGCCCAAAGTCCCCCTATATGTACTCATGTGGGCCCTAAGTCCCACTATAGTCGTCGTCCGCCATATATATATATCATATCCATCACTATAAGCAAGGTATCATTCCGGCATCCATCACTTCCTCCCATACCCCATACAAGTTGTCCTTTTTATGATTTATTAACATAATTATCAGATTAAGGGAATGAGCAATATCATAACAGTAATACATAACAGTGATCAGTACATAACAGTAATCAGGTGTTACATCCCCTTTATCGTGATAATTATAAGAATCGGTGTATCATGCTTGGTGTCAAGAGATAGCATGATAGTGGTGATATAAATTAAGTAACCAGTCAAGTCAGGAGATAGATGATAGTCTGGGTAAGTCATGGTACAACATAAAGGTCTTGCCAAATGGTGGCATGTCAGGTAGTCAGGTCAGGTGATAACACAGTTACCAAGTGATATACATGTGTTAAAAGGAAACATGAAATTGACAGGTCTGGAATAATGGCATGGCGAGTGATGACATATCAGGAACCAAGAATACAACGACCACGAAGGGTCTGCCACGCATAGTATGTAAACAGTAAAAGATATATGGAATAAGTATGTGAAAACATGAAGTAAATAAATGAAATAAGAATGCAAGAAGGTAGCGAGTAAGAATACTCGCCCAAATCACCAAAACGCCGAAATATCCGGAATCCACTGAAGTTCGGGATGCGCCACAACCTGTGATATAAATATGTAGAGAGAAGGGGAGAGAGAAGGAGAAAAGGTAAGATGATGTTAGCCAAGAGACAAGTCAAACAATACCAATATATGATATAAGTCTATAGACTAAGGTTCATGTTCAAGGAAGTAACCAATCAGAACAGACAGCCAGAATTAGTCGACTAGGTTGGAAGAGTAGTCGACTAATAGAGGGGTTAGTCGACTAGGAATATGGGGTAGTCGACTAATACTGTGATCCAGAGAGTTAGATGTCTGATTCAGGAAAAGTTAGTCGACTGGATGAATTGAGTAGTCGACTAATCAGGGAACTATAAGTCGACTAACAGATACTTAAGTCGACTAAGTCTAAGATACAGAGAATTGGGGTTTTGGTTCAGGAATAGGTTAGTCGACTAGGGAGGAATAATTAGTCGACTAGGGGTGTCAAGTCGACTAATAGTTTAGGCATAAGTCGACTGGAGCCGAGAGTTGGGGTTTCTAGTTCAGGATAGATTAGTCGACTAGGGTCAAGGGTGTAGTCGACTAAGGGGTCTCTAGTCGACTGGTCACTGAGGTAAGTCGACTAATACTGTGTTCCAGAAAATGGTTAAGTTTTAAATGAAAGGGTTAGTCGACTAATGGCTAGGTCAAGTCGACTAATAATGGGAAAACAGCAAACAGAACAGATTCTAGATTTTGGTTTGATGACTAATTAATCATGGATTTGAAGACATATTTGCACAATATATATAAATACAAACATACTAAGAATAAATCAAGTCCTTGTGATGAAAATTACTCACCAAATTGATGATGGAGAGGAAGAGGAAAGGTAGAGTTGGTGATGATCCTTGAGGAAAGGGAGATGGGGGAGTTGTTGTTGTTGGTGATGGAGGAGGTGGAGCTTGGCCGGAGTTGGGAGGAGTCCTCGCCGGCGACTTGGCCGGAGGTGGCTGGCCGGAGGTGAGGTCGGCCGGCTCTCTTGGAGAAGAAGAAGAAGAAGAAAGAAATGAGAAGAGAAGAAAATGAAAAAGAAGTGAAATGTAAAGGAAGGATATTTATATGTTTAGGATTTTATGAAGGAGATGCAAATCAAATGGAAGTGAGGGGGTTTTGGTGTAAAAAGAAGGGAGGTGAGGTGTCTCTCAAGGGGACACTTGGCCGGCCATGGGGAGAGGGAAAAGAGATGCATTTAATGGGGTAGGTGGAGATATTTGTGGTGGAGTTTATGGAATTTTGGAATTGTTGGAATTTTGGAAAATAGAATTCTTGTGGTTGTGGAGGAAGGAAAAATAAAGGAAGAGGAAAAGAAATTATAATGAGAAGATATTTTCTCTTGGAAAGGAAATTGGAAATAATAGAAGTGGCGGATTCCCGGGATTCAGTTGCGGATGCGGAAATCTTTCGGGAAAATACCGGAATCGTCCGAAATTCAAGTATCTCGGAACGACCCGAAATAAACATCAAAAATCCATAATATTATATTAAGAATAATAGTGAAATCCCTTTTAAGAAATACTTTATAGTTTTAAAGATAAAAATCCTGGAATCAGTTACCTACCGACTCCTTTGGAATTTTCATAAAATCATAAAATCCTCAGAAAAAGAATGTAGGTAGCAAATATGATTCTAAGAAATAACGTCTAAAGGATCATCATGAAATTCCAAGCCGTTTGTAAAATAAAAATCCGGGAATCGTCAGCGGTACTGGCCGACACCGGTTTTGAAGAAATTCATTTTAATTCTAGAAAATTCCAGAAATTCACATAAAATCTAATATATTGGAAAATGATATTTGAAATTGAAATTGGTCAAATACGGGAAGTAAATCGAAAAATACGATCGAAAAACTGAATACGCAACTAAGTACGTATTCCGGGAACGGGTATTACAGCTTTCAAAAGAGTTTTGTTCTTGGTTTTTGTGCTGAAAAATCTCTCTCATTTCTGAAGTTTTTGTTTCAAAGTTTCTCTCAAAATTCATTTTCTTTCTTCACTTACAATACTAGAGCTTCAATCCTACTCATTGTTCTATAGGGCCTTTGTAAGAAAAGGATTTTTCAAAAGAGAGTTTGTGGTCTTTTGATCACCAAGAGAATACTTGTACTTGAGATTGTGGAGTTGGGTACTCCGGTGTGATTGTAACTCTTTGTGAAGTTTAGTGATTAGAAATCCTTCTGGGTGAAGGTGGGACGTAGAGCTGGGTGCTCGAACCTCGAAAAAATTCTCGTGTTTGCGTTTGGTTTACTTGCTTTAATTCCTTGCTTTATATTCATTGCTTCATTTACTTGCTCTACATATTCATTGCTATATACACTTGTTTCATATTCATATTGTCGATCAAATACTCATACAACAAGATTGCAATACGCACCTTAAACTCTTATCTAGAGGAATCACGAGGAAGGAGTTCAGAGCCCTTCACGGGGTATTCGGCTTCTAGTCTTGTTTTTGGGTGATCGTTGCATCATAACATTTTTAATTGTGCATTGATTAGCATTATCACCTATTCACCCCCCCTCTAGGTGATTTCAAAAGACTTATTAGAGACTCTAAAAGTTTTACTAGTATTAAAACACCTACAGAGACAGCCTCAAAAATATTTTGAATCAAATTTGCCTAAATTACCTTTAGTGTTCAAAATAAAACATTTACAATCAAAAACTTTAAAATAGAAAACATTTAATTTTCTTAAATAGTAAATCTCAAAAAAGTTTTATTAAAATTTTTGAAGAAATAAATTCAATTTCTAATGTAACATGAAGTGTTTACGGCCTTAGCCAAAAAGTATTAAGAAAGTTCGTATTCACTAATCATTATCCTAACCATTTCTTGAAGAGTGCGATTCTATTTTTCAATGACTATTTTGTTGTGAAGTTTTAGGATAAGATAATTCATATTTAACTATATTTTCTTCACAATAAGTGATAAAACAATGGTTGATGAACTCACAACCTCTATTAAAATCGAAAAATCTTTTTCTTTTTCAACCCTTTTCTAAAAATATGAAAATTGTGAAAAGCTTCATCTTTATGTTCTAAAAAGAAAACCCATGTAAATCTCGAGAAAACATCAACTAAAATATAAACAAAGCGATTACCACTAAGACTTTTGGTCTTAGTTGGACCAAACAAATATATATGTACCAATTTTAGATGTCTTGAAGTCATGATATCCTTGATTGATTTGAAAGATGACTTGGTTTGTATCTCAAGTTGGCACGCATCACAAATGCGATTCTTTTCAAATTTAAACTAGTAATACCCTTCACTGATTCCTTAGAATTAATTAAGGATAGATGAACAAACGAAATATGACCTAGTCTCCTATGCCATCACTAAAAATCTTCATTAAAGCATTCAAACAAGTGGCATTGCATTCTAAATGAAGCATGTCAATCATATAAACATTGTTTTCTTGAAAACTGAAAAGAAGACAAGTATTTATTTTCTTGTCTAAACCATCACAAGTAGAGTCATCAAAAATAAATCTTAAGCTTTTGTCACATAATTGACTAATGCTTAATAGATTATATTTAAGTCCATCTACCAAAATAACATCTTCAATCAAAAGAGATTGTTAATCTTGATATTACATATACTAATGATTTTACCCTTTGAATCATCTTCGAAGGTGACAGTGCCACCTTCATGATACTGTGATAGAGTTACAAAGTTGTTGATATCGCAAGTCACGTGTCTTAAGCAACCACTATCAAGGTACCACTGCTCCATATGTATTGGAACCTTGGAGCATACATATATCAAGTAGACTAGAAGTTGATTTTTGTATCCAAACTTTCTTGGGTCCTAAAATGTTAGTTTTTCGCATCTATACATGACTATTGGATGCATGCAATTTATCATAACAAAACTTAGTCAAATGATCTTTGCGGCTACAATAGGTACATGTATACACCTTGACATATAAAAATGCATGATGTGTGTGAGCATGTGTGTAACACCCCGCTCCCAGAATACGTACTTAGTTGCGTATTCAGATTTTTTCGATCGTATTTTTCGATTTACTTCCTGTATTTGTTTTGTATTATGAATTCTTTATATGATTGTTTTGTCTTGGATCCGGATTCACGGACTCGGAGTCAGCTCTGATCTGACCGAGAACCCGATCCTAGTGAATTGCTTGATTTGGACATTCTGGTATTCCGATTTGATCGGTTTCAGTTTTAAACATCGTTTTCTAATATTTTAGATTTTCTATGATTTTCTAGAATTTTCTTGAATTAAATTGAAAATCTTCAAAACCGGTGTCGACCAGTACCGCTGACCGATTCCCGGATTTTTAATTTACAAACGGATTGGAATTACTAAAAGTGCCTTTACATTATTTCTTAAAATCACATTTCCTATCTAAATACTTTTTCTGAGGATTTTATGAATTTATGAAAATTCCACCGGATTCAGTGTCGGCCAGTATCGCTGTTTGATTCCAGGATTTTTAGTTTACAATCGTAATTGAATTTCTGAATTCCGCTTTCACTTTACTTCTTAAAATCATTTTTATTCTTTATATATTTTCTGGGATTTTTCAGAATTTATCAAAATCCGGCCGACCCGGTGTAAACCGGTATCGGCGGTTGACTTCCGGATTTTTAATTTGAAAACGGGATTTTATTTCTGAAAACTGATTTCATATTATTCCTCAGGATGACGTTTTCTACCTCCGGGTATTTTTTTGGGATTTTTCCGGAACAGTCGATTTTTCGCGACCATATTATAATATTATTATTTTTATCTTTTCTTTCTTTCTTTCTTTCTTTCCTTCCTTTTCTTTTTCCCTCCAACCGACTTCAGCCCACTCCCCTCCACGTGGCGACACCACACCCCCTCTCTCATTTAATCCCTCTCCCATCACCATCACTATCACTCTCTCTCTCCTTTTCTTTTTTCTTTTTCTTCCTTTTTCTTTTCTTTCCTTCTTCACTTTCTCTTCTCCTTCTTCTTCATGGGCGGCTGATGCCCCAACCGAACCACCACCACCACCGGCGCCTCCGGCCACCACGACGCCGGCGAGGGACCCCAAATCCGGCCATCTCCTTCCCCTCTCTCCTTTTTTTTTTCTTTTCTTTCTTTCCTTTCTTTTCTTTTCCATTTTTTTCCTTTCTTTTTCCTCCCCTAGATCCAGCCACCACCGATTCTCCTCCCTCCTCCGGCACCTCCGGCGGGGGTAGACCGCCGCCGGCGTGATGCCGGCGGCCTTGGGCGCGGCCAGGGGGCCTCAGGCCCCCTGTGCGCTTGTGTGGAGGGGGCAGCAGCCCCCTCCTTCTCCTCCCTGGGGTGGCCGGCGCCACCCCAGTTCTGGGCGCCGCCGGCGGTATGCCGGCGGCCGTGGGCGGCCAGGGGCCCCGCCTGGGCCCCCTGTGCGTGGGCTGAGGGGGGCAACAGCCCCCCCTCCTTCTCTGTTGAGGGGCAACAGCCCCCTCTTTCTCCCCCTTTCTCCTGGGGAGTGGCCGGCGCCACTCCCCCTGCCGGCGGCCGGCGGCCAGGCCGAGCGCCCCCAGAGGGGGGCGCTGTGTGTGGCGGGGGGGCAACAGCCCCCTTCTTTCTGTTTCTCTCTCTCCTGCTCCCTCTCTCACTCCTGTTCTCTCTCTCTCCCTCTCTTTCTCTCTCCTGAATTCTCTCTCTCCCATCCTCTCTCTCTCTCTCTCCCTAATTCAATCTCTCTCTCTCCTGATTCAATCTCTCTCTCCCTGAACTTTTCCTCTCCTCTCTGTTATTTTGACGCGGATCTCACCCCCGCGTCCGGGCAATCCTTGACGCGAGTCTTCGCGATCTTGACATCCTTTTTAACGCGGCCTTCGCGTTATTGTATCGACACGACGCGGAGCTAATACCCGCGTCTGTGATCTCCTCGTGCTAACGCGATGCGGAACCCACGACCGCGTCCGCGTTCTCCTCGCGTCCTGATTTAAATGCGGGTCTCGAACCCCGCGTTTGTGGCATCTTCGCGACGCGACTCCCGCGTCTGTGATTACCACCGCGTCTGCTATTCCCCCGTGACGCGACTCCCGCGTCCCGCGTCTGCCCCCGCGTCTCACTCTCATAAGCCCGCGTCTCCCTGTGTCCCTTTCTCTCTCTAGGTTTCTCTCTCTAACTCTTTCTCTCTCCTCTTCACTTTCTCTCTCTTCATAATTATATATTATTTTATGGCGCGTGCGCGAGTTCCATGGATTTCAGACTTTTCGGCATTCTGGTGATTTAGGCGAGTGTCCTCGCTCTCGCCTCCATTGGGTTTCCCCGCTTTGTCGGGTCGACATGTATTTTACTCTATGTTTTCATGTATTTTGTATTGGGCTGAGTCCCTGTATCTGTGTATGGCCGAGTGCCAATGACTGGACATGTATTGCTCCTGTGACGAATGCTTGTATTAGGGTAGTTTCATTCTTGTACATATACCATGCCTGTGATGTATTTTACTGCTTTATACTATGCGTGGCCGACCCTTCAGCCTCCGGTCACTCACTATCTCGAAAGAGACGTGATTGGGACCGTCAGGTTTCTCTGGGACCCTTCAGCCTCCGGTCCCTCACTATCTCGAAAGAGGCGTGATTGGGATTATCAGGTTTCTCATTCAGCCTCCGGTCTCTCACTATCTCGAAAGAGACGTGATTGGGATCGTCAGGTTTCTCAGCTCTGTCTGGTGAGCATACTTAGCGCTCAGCGCTTTATTCACTAAATTCGTTTAGGCGAGATGCTGCCAGATTTTCTACTCGTATCTTAAACCGAGTTGTCCCGTAACCTCGCAGAGCGCATTAGTGTCTAAACTCTGTTCGCTGCCTGTGCCTCCAGCTTGTTCAGCTCCGCCTGGTTTATCATGATCAGCGTTCAGCACTTTACCACTAGATTCGTCTAGGCGAGATGCTGCCGGAATTCCTACTCGCACCTTAAGCCGAGTTGTCCCGGTAATCATGCCAGACGCTCCAGTGTTAAATACTGTTTGCTGTCTGTACACTCCAGCTTGCTCAGGTCCGCTTGATTGTGCTCAGCTACTTTTCTACCACATGCCCTGTTCTTACCTGACATGTTAACACTTGACATGCTTTATACATGCTACTATTTAACTCCTGTTTGTACCACCTGATAACTGTTGTGTTATCACCTGACACCATGACATGATACTACTTGCAAGCCCCTTGTTATGATATGACTTGCCACCGGATTATTATCAACCTCTTGACATGACTTGTTACCTGCCAAATATCATCCCCTGTCATGCTATCACTTGACACCCGGCATGATATACTTGACTCTCATGATTATCACGATAACGGGAATGATGACCTGACATCTTGATAGTACGAACTGTACTCCTGTTACACATGTGATACCTTATAGTACGAACCAGTACTCCTGATATACATGTATTCCTGATAATCCTGACTTGCTCTTGCTCATTCCCGAAATCTGATAATCATCTAATAAACCATAAAACTGACAACTTGCATCGGGTCGGGGGAAACTTGCGGCTATCATATGTGTTCGTTTTTACAGTGGTACTAGGCATGTTGTGCAACTAAACTTCCGTCTGACCTGTGGGCCTCCAGGCGACCGGGGGAGTGCTGGCTCCCTCATTCCTGGTACCATCTTGATAAGGGCATTCCATAAGACCCTCCTGTACGCCTTGCGGCTGTTCAGAGCACCAGTAACGGAACGTCATGGACCGTGGTCCCGGGCAAGCACGGGACCCACTGTAAACATAGTTCGTTGATACCACCCGTTGTTTTCCAATAACACCTTGTTTTACTCAGATGTGGATATATGTGTGCTGGGACGCTAGTTCACATATCTAGACATCAGGGTAAGACGAGTAATAATAATAATAAAAGATGCCAACCTGGATCTATTGTATGCTTTACCGAGTTTGCTTCTATTGGGTTTTACATCGGATTTCCGGTTTTATGATTATTATTATATTAGCTGCTCATACCCTGCTTTATCCCTTGTCTTCTATTCCACCAGTCT